>PVJC01016258.1:0-33866 GCA_004026665.1 Murina feae | reverse complement strand
CATAAATGCTTGTTTCTGCTCTTACTTTTTCTTATTCAAAATGTGACTTGGGACAGGGACCCCTCTTACCCCCAAAAAGTCATAAGGATGTGCTTCTGGTCTACTCCCTGCCATTGTGACTTCCAAAATCTTGGCTGAACTGGAGTATTATGTTTCTAATTAGACAACTCTCTGCTGTGGTAGCTAGCTCCTTTCCCAAAGCTTTTGCATGACTTCTAAAATGTTTCATAACCATTAATAAGAATACAATCTGGGAGGGATGTGCTGACATGTGAATTGTAGTCATGACTTCCAGCACTAGTTTAAACAGTGGCTCTGTGTCCCTTGAGGATATGAGGATGCTAAGTTCACAGCAGGTGCACAGGACCTACACCAACTGTGCTTCTCCCCAACAGGTCTGCCTGTCCCTAGGGAACTCCAAAAACTCTGAAATAAATGTTTCTTGGGTGTCCTGTGTAAAGGATATAGATGGCTACTTAAACCTGGAAGGTTGAGCTGAAGCAGAGAAAGAATGAATCAGGTATGATAAGTTTTGGGGGCATTTCAGGATGTTTTATATGTTTATAAATTCCTTTGACTATATTTCTAGGATCACAATGAGCAACTCTCACCTGACCAATCAACTCTATTGACTTTATCTCTTGGCATATGTTTACCAGAGAGATGGATCGGACTCAGTAGGTAGAACTAGTCCAGCTTGGGAATTTTGCTCATCTAGTACTGTGCAAAGGAATGGTGTGGCTATCGGGGCACAAGCATTAGAGTTCTCTTTCTCAGGAGGAAGCACTTGGCCTTGGGGAAAGTTATGCAAAACTCGATGATATGAGGAGATTAAAAAGAGAGCTCCATTGAATGTGCAGTATGTTTAAAAGCTGATTACATTGTGAGGAGATGATAAAATATGGGATAAGGATAAAAAATAATGAGGAGTTCCCAAGAAAGCAAAATAGTCTACCAGGATGTGATGATCCAAAAACAAACTAATCTGGTAAAAATCTGTATATTGCAAGACATGCATTTCACACAATAGAGAATGGACAAAGTGAAGTAGAAATTATCACACATATAAGCTTGAAAGTAGATTAGACTGCATATACTTTCTAACATACACACCTCTGACTTCCTATCTGACACTCTCAAATGAAATGGTTCTATAATCATTGTTCTATAAACATTGCTCTTGCTTTCCATTTTTAACTTTATATATATTGTGGAAGTTTTTATTTTGACATATATCATTCCTTTTATATCATTCTAGGCCATTCTTTTGAATGGTTTTAAGGTATTTTATTATGTAAATGTATGACAATTTATATCCACAGTCAGCTATTGATAAACATGTAGATTGTTTCCAGGTTGAAGCATTTTTTTTTATTTTTTCAAGAAATGTTGCAATGAATATCTTTAGCCATACATGGTGTGCATATGCCTGTAGAAAAAATTCTTTGCAGTGGAAAATCTGAGGTATAGAGTATTTTAATAAATATTGACCTTTTGCCAAATTGACTTTCAAAGAAGTTATGCCATTTTATATATCCTTTACCACTGCATGAATATCTATCTACCTTGCCCAAACCATGTTTTGTAATCATTTTTAATTATTGTCAATCTGACAGGTAAAAATAAAAACAATAGCCTTCTGTTTTAGTCTGAATTTATTAAATCACTGAGTGAGGTTAGGCTTCATATCATCCTAAGCAATTCCTTTCTCTGAGACCAGCACGTAATAGGTGCACAGTAAATATTTGTTGAACAATTAAATATACTGCCCATTCTGGCCAAGTCGCTCAGTTGGTTGGAGTATTGTCCCCATATGCCAAGGTTCTCAGTTCAATCTCTGGTCAGGACACATAAGAAGCAACCAAATAAGTGGAACAACAAATTAAGGTAATCTCTCTCTCTCTCTCTCTCTCTCTCATTTCCTCTCTCTCAAATCAATAAAAAAATACTGCTCATGTAATTGTTTCTTTTGTTATTAATTTGAATGAACCCAGAGAGTAAAAAAAAAAAAATCACCCTTTGATACAGTTGTTGCAAATATTCATTTCCTCATTTCCTATTTGTCTTAATTTATTTGTGGATTTTTAAAAATTTCTTTATTGGTCAACGTATTACAATTGTGTCCTCATCCCTCCAATAACCCCAACCCTCCCCCCCACTCATGCTCTCATCCCCATGTTGTCTGAGTCCATTGCCATTGTTTTGGCTTATATGTATGCATACAAGTTCTTTGGTTGATCTCTCCCCGCCATCCCACCTTCTCCCACCTGCCCTCCGGGGATCAACAGACTGATCGCTGCTTCTCTGTCGCTGGATCTGTTCCTGTTCATCAGTCTATGTTGTTCTCTATATTCCACAAATGAGGGAGAGCATATAATATTTATCTTTCTCTGACTGGCTTATTTCACTTAGCATAATGCTCTCCAGTTCCATCCATGCTGTTGCAAATGGCAAAAATTCCTCCTTTTTTACTGCAGTGTAATATTCCATTTTATGGATGTATCACAGTTTTTTAATCCACTCATCTGCTGATGGGCACTTAGGCAGTTTCCAAATCTTAGCTATGGTAAATTGTGCTGCTATGAACATAGGGGTGCATATATCCTTTCTGATTGGTGTTTCTAGCTTCTTGGGATATAGCCCTAGAAGTGGGATCCACTGGGTCAAATGGGAGTTCCATTTTTATTTTTTGAGGAAACTCCATACTGTCTTCCACAGTGGCTGCACCAGTCTGCATTCCCACCAGCAGTACAGGAGGGTTCCTTTTTCTCCACATCCTCGCCAGCACCTGTCGTTTGTTGATTTGTTGATGATAGCCATTCTGACAGGTGTGAGATGATATCGCATTGTTGTTTTGATTTGCATCTCTCGTATAATTAGTGACTTTGAGCATGTTTTCATATGTCTTTCGGCCTTCTGTATGTCTTCTCTCGAAAAGTATCTATTTAGGTTCGTTGCCCATTTTTTTATTGGATTGTTTATCTTCCTTTTGTTAAGTTGTATGAGTTCCCTATAAATGTTGGAGATTAAACACTTATCGGTGATATCATTGGCAAATATATTCTCCCATGCAGTGGGCTTTTTTTTTGTTTTGTTGATGGTTTCCTTTACTGTGCAAAAGCTTTTTATTTTGATGTAGTCCCATTTGTTTATTTTCTCTTTAGTTCCCATTGCCCTAGGAGCAGTATCAGTGAAGAAATTCCTTCGGCACATGTTTGTGATTTCACTGCCTGTGGATTCCTCTAGTATTTTTATGGTTTCCCATCTTATGTTTAAGGTTTTATATTTAGTTTTTAATGTAATTACATTTATTATTATTTTAAAAAGAATTTATAGTGCTTTTTATTGTTAGAAATTTTCTCTTATTTCTCTCAATAAACACAGTGCTCTTCATAGACTTCCTTTCTGCTGCTAAATATTCCTTGGGTGATCCCCAAATTGCACTGTGGCCCCCCTGCCCAACAATCAATCTCTCTGCCCATCCTCTGCCCCTAGAATGCCCAGGGTTTGGAAACCCAGGAGACTTCTAGTTATTCAAGGAAGCCTTTGCTGAGTGATCCTGGTTATTGGTACTTATCACTGTAATGTGTGCAGGCCATAGATGATTTAGAATGTCAGTATTATAGGAGCCCAGTGTAGAAGTTGGGGAACATTCTGGAAAGCATCCTGGGAGGAGAAAATGGCTGCTGTTAGATGCCAGACTAAGAAAGATGATCCTGTATTTAGAGAAGGGCTCACTGTCTCAGCACTTTCTATGAGTGCTGGGTTTAGAGGGATGCACAGGACACTGAATGCCCTTGCTGTTGCTCAACAGGCTCTTCAACAAATTCCTATTTAGATATTGTTCTCTTTGGGTTTCTTCTCCGTCCAGTATCTGTTGTCCATTATTTTGATGCATAAGACAGGCCCAGGGTATGTTGACTTTGCAGAAAACCAGAGTGGGACTCTGAGAATGCAGGCTGCAGTATACCTACCTGTGGAGGGTTGCTGGGAGTCCCCTGCACTCACAGGTCAGCCTTCCCATGGGGCTGCTGCCCCTGTCTGCTCAGAACACTTCACTTCTCTCCCTCCTTTTCATAAGAGCACTCTGTTCTCTCATATTATTCTTCACCCAGGAAGGCAGATGATTCCATGTAGATGAGGAATTGGAATCTTGGCTGGAAATGCCCATACATGGAGTGCTCTTGGATCCATCACTATGAAGGTGTTGTTATGAAAGCTCTTCCATTGCTTAGGTGCCCAAACCTGTTCCCTGTTCCTGCACCCCTGAAGCCTTCCCACAGTCCCAGAGGCTCCCCTAGTGTTCAACCAATATGCACTTTGCTCTCTGTGTTTAACGTAGTCAGATTCTGTGGGTTGCACTCCAAGAACTCCGTCAGAAAGAAGAGCTCACTTATGTGAGCTGGTTACTAGAGATGTCAGCTGGTTACCTATAAATGTGGTGCTTCTTCCAGTGCAAAAGCCTGTGCAGAATGCTTGTCCCACAACCTTGAGGCACAGCAGCCTTTTATGGTTTCCTGATCTATCACAAGGCTAGGAAGACAGGCTCCTTCCTACTATATCAGAAACTCAAGTCCCTGGAGGGTTGGACACTTGATAGAACCTGGGAATCCATGACAACTTTTGACGATTTTTGTTGTTATTAATCCTCACCCATTGATCTTGATATTTTTTTCCATTGATTTCTTTTTAAGAATGGAAGGGAAGGAAGGTGGATGGATATAGAAAAAGAAAAATTTATGTGAGAGAGACACATTGATTGGTTGCCTCCTGCACATGCCCCAAAAGGAGTTGGGGATTGAGCCTATACCCCAGGTATGTGCCCTTAACCAGAAATCAAACCTGAGACCCTTTGGCATGTGGGCTAATACTCTAACTACTGAGAACCACTGACCAGGGCACTTTTGACAAGTTTTGTAACATAAAACACAGTGGTTTTGCCCAGGCTGACTGTGAGCGGGCACTCAGGACCCTTGCTAGTTTCTCAAAGGTGGAGCAGGAGCTCTGCCATCTGTTAGTGATTACCAGGCTCCATGTGCCCCATCAAGGGCCCTCTGGTGCTTTCCTCTCTGGAAACACACTCAGCACATTTTTAAGAAACTGTACCAAGAAACCCTCCCTGAGAAAGTGACTAAACACTGCTTAATATTCTGAAAACATAAACAGCCACGGAGAAGCCAGTCATAAGCTGTTGAGGGAAAGCTGACTTGGCACTGGGGGCAAGCCAGCTGCTGGCATTCTCTTGGCAGAGGTTGTAAAATTCCTTGCAATGTGAGTATTGTCAACACACATCTATTAAGTCTATTCTCCGTCTTCCATGCTGGAACATCCTGGCGGGATTCCTGTCCTTCTGGACATTTTGGAGAGATGAAGACCCCTGTTTCCTTTTCCGGCATCTCTCCTAATACCTATGTTATGGGTTGAATTTTGTGTCCTCAAAAGACTTGTTTACATCTTAATCCCCAGGACATTTGTAGGTGACCTTGTTTAAAATAGAGTCATTGCAAATATAATTAATTAAGACAAGTCATACTGGAGTCAGATGGACCTCCAGTCTAATAGGACTGGTGTTCTTATAAGAAGCAGAGAGGGAGACACATAGGACGAATGTCATGGTATGTGGTGACAGTAATGAAGAAAATAGAGGCTGAAGTGACCGACTATAGGCTGTGGGATTCCAGAGAGTGACAGCCACGACAGAAGCCAGGGAGAGGCAAGGGAGAACTCACCCTTCTGTAGGTTTCAGAGAGAGCAGAGTCCTGTTGACAACTTGATTTTGGACTTTGAGCTTCCAGACTGGTGAGACAATCGATCTTTACTCTTTCAAGTCACTCAGTTTTCAGTGCTTTGTTCCAGCAGCTCTAGGGAACTGATACACTATGGTCCCAACCATCTCCCTGTCATCTATTAAACTATGTGCTGATTCTCTTTCTTGGATTCATAACTGAGCATTCATCAGATGCCAACTGTGTTCTAGGTTCAGTATTGGACACAGGGAATGCAGTGGGCACAGGGCACAGTTCCTACCCTTGAGGAGCTCAGAAGCTGGAAATGGTGGAGACCTGAACCTACCAACAAATATCTCCTACTTTAACTTAGATTCTTAGAGTTCACTGTCCTTTACTAATCTATACGTTTGTGTGTGTGTGTGTGTCTGTATGTATGACTCTGTGTGCATATGTATATGTGTGTGTATTGTAGAAATATCTGTGTGTGTATGTGTGTGTGTTGGATCTTTAATAACATTGTTATAAATTCCTCAAAAATCTAATTTTTTATCTAGTTTTATCATAAAATGTTTTAATACACATAAATTTTGAAAGAACAGTGCATTGATCACCCATAAGCCCACTTGTTAGTTTCATTGTTTTTTAACCTTTTGCCATATTTGGTTTTAAAGAGTGTAATTTTACTTCTCCATATCTTATTTGTTGTGTAACATAGAGTAGGAGCTCTGGACCTAACTTTCCTTAATTCAAATCCCGGCTTTACCATCTAGCTTTGTGTCCTTAGCCAGCTTACGACCCTTCTCTTTCCTCATCTGTAAAATGGGAAGAATAACAGAACCCTGCTCATGGGAACTTTGTGAGTAATAAATATATTCATAAGTTAAAAGAACTTAACACAATGCCTTTCAAAATGTAAACATTCAGTAAGTAATAGCTCTTGCAATGGTTATTTTCCATAATTCTTGGAAAAGAGTAGGTATCTTATTCTCACAAGGGAGGCTGGGATTATTCTTATGCATGTGCATCGTGTGCAGCCTCGCACTCCTTTGATCCATTCTCCAGTTTATTCTCCTCTAGGGCATGTAATGTATTCAGAATAACTGAAAACTGGACACAATCCAATGTCCATTAACTAGTAAATGGAGAAACAAATAGCACTATATTTATTCAATCACATAATACTCAGGAAAAAGGAAGGCATTAGTGATCCACAAGATAACATGGGTAAATCTCAAAATGTTATGCAAATGTTTTAAAGAAGCCCAAAACAAAATTTTAAATATTTTGTAATTCTGCTTATATGAAATTAATTTTTTAAAACAAGCAAAATTACAGTGACAGAAAGAAAGTCACTAGTTACTAGTGGCTGTGGGTAGAGCAAGGGATTGACTGCACATGGACATGAGGTTGCTTTTGGGAGCAATGGAAATGTTCTAAATCATGATGGTAGTAGCAGTGACATGACTGTATTAATTTGACAAAATTCATCTAATTTTAAACTTAATGTTCTGGATTTTATTGTATTTCAGTTACACCTAAAACTGATTAAAATAATTAATGTAGTATATTGTGGCTTATTGTGTATCTCCTCCAGGATATAGAATGTAAATGTCATTTTTTTTTGAGTTGCCATGATGTTAGGAGGTTTGTGTTCCTTTTTTAAAAAATCTTTATTGTTTAAAGTATTAAATAAGTCTCTTTTCCCCTCCATTGACCTCTCTCTAGCTGCTCCCATTCCCTAGCAATGATTTTATATATATATATATATATATATATATATATATATATATATATTTCAGAGAGGAAGAGAGAGAGGGAGAAAGAGATAGAAACATCAATAATGAGAGAGAATCATTGATCATCTGCCTCCTACATGCCCTCTACTGGGGACTGGGCCCACAACTTGGGCATGCATGTGTCCTGACCAGGAATGTGAAGGAATATGGTTACTGCTTTTGACAATAGCTTTGAATTCAAATAGTTCCATGATTGAATCTAATATTCACCATTTACTATCTGTACCAACATAGACAATATATTTAATATCTTTAAGCCTCTGTGTTCTCATCTATAATGTTGGGATTAAAAATAGATTTTCTTTTAATGAATGTTTTCTCTTTAAATTGAACTATATACTATTATATACTCACTATAAACAAGAGTTAAGTGTCTAGGTATCTCTTCAATGTTATAAGGAAATGACATTGAACAAAACAACATAATTTGAAGACCTTCTCTAGCACCTGATTCCTTAAGTATTCATAATCTATCTTCCTCTTGCCTGGGGCTATTTATACATGCAATCACCCTTTTCTAGGAATGTTACCCACCTCTCTCATACACACACATACACACACACATACACAAATACAAGTGATGTTTGTACTTACTGTTGACATTTAAGCAACCCTCCCACAGTAAAAGATTTTCCTGACTTCTGAGAAGAGATCAGATGACCTTGGTAGATGTTTTGATGGTACTCAACACTTTCCCTTCCCAGCAGTCATCAAAATGATTTTTGGGTTGTGTAAGCTTCATGAAGGTTGGGTCCACAACTAGGTCCATTGTGTCTCTAACATTTAATTCATTAACGTTTCTTGACAGGAAGAAGGAAGTAGAGCGGGAAGAAGGCAGTGGGCTGGTATTGTCAGATAGGAAAAGGTTCCTTTTTCGGGGAGGGGGATGGTTTATTTCACTTAATTTTGTTTATTTAATTCTAATTTATTTTATGTGTACGTATCAAGCATGACCTGAATTCCAGGCTCTTCAGCAGTGTCCATGAGGTGGGATGAAAATATAGATCAGTTTATCCAATCAAGGAAAGAGAAAACTAAGAGATTTTCCAATAGAATCCTCAGTTCTGTGAGGGAGTGTCTTATGCAGTGGTCATGCCTGAGGGTGCCCGGCAAGGGCCTGTGGTGTGCTTTCCCATCTGTTATTCTTCTGCTGTGGAATTTGAAGTTGTTCCTCTTTATGCACAGAATACAGCCTGAATTTCAAAGGTCTTTACAACCTTTTCTGATGTAGCCCAAATACATGTTTCCTGCTTTTGTTCATCATATTCTCCTTCCCTCTTTCCAAAGAGGTTCTTTTTCTACTTTTTTACTATATAAACTCAAGGCCAAATTCCTGAGGTTCAACAACACCTTTTGTAATCCATTTTCTGATTTTCATATATTATAACTGCAAGATTCCTTCTCATTGTTTATGGAGCTCACCTCGAAACAGAATCTACTCAGATGTCTGATACCTGGTAGGCATCAAAAAAAGTTGGTTGAAATCACACATTTTGAGTATTTCTCAGGGTCCCCAGGGAACCACAGAATTTTAGCACCTTCATTTTTATTTTTAGTCAACAATATTTATGCAGATGTGCTAGACAATGTAGATGGTCCCCAAGAAACAATGATAAAGAAAATACAGTCATTTTCTTTAAAGAACTTTCAGTCCAGTTGAGGAGATGACCTAATGAACAGTGGATTACAGCACCCCATGGCCCTACACTAAGAGAGCTCAGCATCCTGAGCCAACACGTCAGAGGACAGATGAAGGGTCAAGGGAGGCTTCCCAGAGAGGTGAAGACACAGCCCATCTTTCTTGATCCCTTGGCCCTTCTTGAAGGTAACTCATTTGTTTCAATAAAAATACCAGCAAAACTCTTTATAGGGTGCAGAGAATAAACATTAGCACATCCCAAGTCCTGTGTGAGGTGGTGGGAACATTTTCTTCATCACCATAACAGCTCTTTGAGGAAGAAGTTATTACTATGTCTATTTTACCCATGGGAAAAAAATAGAAGCTAGGGAAGACTGGCTAACTTTACTGAGGACACCAAAGGGTGAGTGTGGACCCCAACTAGAGGCAAAATGAAACGAACAATCCCCCAATTCCTGCTTATGCAAACAGTCACCAAAAAAATTAGCCTCCACTAATCATTCCTTTTTTCAACCCAATAATGGAATGGTGGTGGTGATGAGAGTAATAACACTACCTTCTAAGCAGGATACCTGCTTTTAATGTTGATGCAGAGTCATATGTGAACCTCCTCATGCAGCCCATTTTACAGATGAGGAGGAGCCTAGGTGTGAAGCAGGAGCAGAGCTGGGTGCAGATGGAGGCCTTTAATTCCCTGGTTCAGCATGGCTTCTACAGTTCAGCAGTTGATGTTCTAATTACATTTATCACTATTTTTCCCATTTGTTCAACACAGCTGTATTTTAATCACATGGTGAGTGCAGGCATTAACATAAGTCAACGTCAATTTGTTCAGTTTGCTCTTCACTTGGCTTGCTGGGAACATTATCTTAAAGGATGCTGGTTCAACACAATGTTGGGAGACTTTGAAGAGTCGGTGTGGATAATATGTATGGGATATTTTTTTTTCTTTTTACAAGAACCTGAATTGGTATATAACAACTGATTAATAACCTTGAGAATGAAAATGTCAGGTCTATCGCATAAAGATTAGCCAGCAGACCTCAATTTGTTTTGGATAAGGATCAACAGTCACATATAAGTCAGAAGAAAGGTACCTCTGACACCAACAATCCCTTCTAAATATCAAGATTTATTTAAGCAAGACATGTGGAAATACAGACAGTCTAATAAATAAGACATTATATAAGTAACATTTACTCATTTTAACTACTGGGAACTTTAATTAGGTCTCTTCCATCGTAAAGGACACAAACCTGTTTCTCAGGTAATGGTTTGTGGTTGCTGTTCTTAGAAATCCTAGTGTCTGTTGATGATTCATGCTCAGGGGCAGGCAGCCAGGGAGGATGAGTCTGGCTGGATACACACCAACAGGGGAGGGGCAGGCATTGCCTCAGTATGTTCTGGGGCTAAAGTGAAGTCCTAGAATCCTAACTCCTTTTTCCTCTGCTTAAAAACCTTTCACTTGTTTTTACTTTTGGAGAAGTGTGCAGACATTATTTTTAGTCACCAGTTTATTCACGAGAGGGGCTTTTCTTACCTCTTCACACACACCTGTTGCCACTCCCTTCTTCTACCTTCTCATGCTTTGGCTGTGAAATTCCCCTGGGTTCTCCAGATAGTTCTTGCTTTCACCTGCCTTGAGGATTTTGCCCAATGGATGCTGACTGAAATGAGTTCCTTTCGTCTTTGCCTGGAAACTCCAGTCACTCTTTAGGGATGACTCTAGTATTACCCGCCTGGGAAACGTTCTCTCCCTGCTTACTCCCATTTCCACCACATCCACTGTCACCCTGGGCTGTTAGTGGCCTCTCCTCCAAGCAGCAATGCACTTGGGGTTTATCACTGTCATCTGTACCTGGAAGGACCACTCCTCCCTTGGAAAACCACCTCCTCCCTCGCTTGGGCAAAGGGATGCATATCCATTTCTTCTGTGTCTAGAAATAACAGGAAGACAATCTACCGAAGAAGTGACCTCAATCAAAGAGTAAAAGAAAACAGCAACACTAAATGAGTTTCACATTGTTTCAAACCTGTTTCTACTGATCTACCACTAGTTAAGGGGTGGTCAGTACGAGCAGATGGTTCTGTGCTGAGCTTTGCTTCTCAGACACACTGAGGACCCAGGGCATAATCTGAAGGTGTGTGGTCTTCCCTCTCCATATAGTGACAACTGTGCAGCTATCATGGCTGTTAGGAAGAGGTACTCCTTACTTAAGGTGGGTGTAGACGGCTTTGTGCTTGAGAACTGATGTTTATTCCTAGAAAATGTGTTTGTTTTGTTTTGTTTTGTTTTGTCTTCTCGTCACTCAGCAGCTCCTGAATGACGGATGAACAGATTACTCAGACACTTAGAGAGGGCTACGGGGCTTGCCTGGCTCAAGGGTCCAAGCAGCCTTGCTTGCCTGCCTCGTTAGGCTTTTATTGGAATTTTTATCTTTAGATTTAATCAGTAGGGTGAGTAATCCTGGGAGGACACATGTGTTGACATTTTTCTCTAGGCAAGGGCATCCAGGGATTAAGCATAAAGATTCCAGTAAACACCTGGGAGTCTGCACATGCACAGACTTGTTTGGAAAGGTCAAAGAATAATTAGGGGGGGGGGCGGCTTTGACACTCCCTTGACTCCCCTAAGTCAGAATTCCAATAAACAGGGCAGGCAGCCTTCCATACACTTCCCTTTTATCAGAATGTCCTCCTTACAAACTTTCAAACCAAATCTCATGTGCTAATATATTTCATCTGATGATTAAGAAGTGCAAGGGGGAATTTATGCACCTGTTTCAGAAGAGAATTTGAAGAGACTAAACTGCCATGATGAATGTTGAGGGCCAGAGCTGATCTTGGAAAAACTTGCTGAAACTTTAAACTGAATGACGTGGACTTTGAAACATGTACTGCTGGGATATGGCTGAGTGTTCCTGAGTCCTTAGGTGGAGAGCAAAGGCATCAGGCACTTTCAGGATGCAGAGTCTATGTGCAGACCAAGTCTTGTGGGTAGGGTTGGGTTTGGTGTGGAAGCCTAGAGAAAGGTGGTTTTCTGGACTGTGCATTGTCTGAGAACTGAGAAGAGTTAAACTTTTCTTATGGTTTTCCTTTGTGTTCTGAGGACGCCATGATATTTGGCAGGTGCTAGGTGCTAGAGATACAGAGAATACAGGTGGCAAGAAGCTTTTCCTAATGGGGCTTACCAGCTTGGTGGAGCAAAACAAAATAAATACAAAAGCAGGGAAATATACACAGTGTGTCCAAGTCATGATAATAGCTATGTGAGAAATGAACGTGGAAATGTTGTTAGAGAGCACCTGGAGGGATGGGGAGTAATTTGGACAGTCAGGAAGGAGAGGGAACTTGAGCTGTGACATGATGAAAAGGCAGAAGCCAAGCGCAAACCTGGAGGGAGTGGATTCCAAACAGAATAAAAAAGCAAAGGCACAGACCTCAAAGTGGAAACAACCTGAGCATCTTGTAGGCACAGAAGGGACTTGAGGTTTGGACTTGGGCCCAAGGGTGAGAGAAGTCAGAGAACCATTGTAGAGGTCAGAAGGGGCCAGATCTGAAGACCAGTGGAAGATTCTGAATTTTAAGAGTTATTGAAATGTTCATGCAATACAAAATGTGATATAATTTATATTTTTAAAAGTTGTTCTGAACGTTTAAGGAGAATAGATTTTTGGAGTAGGACAAAGAGTAGAATCTGAAAAAACAGGGGTAATATAACATGAATCAAATTACACATAATTATGAGTAGCTGGGATTAAGGCTGTCTTATTGGCAGTGAAGAGAATTGTTGATTTGGGAATTTTTTGGAGGTGGACATGACAGTATTTTCTACTTTTATTTTTACATATTTTATTTTTTTAATTTTATAAGATACTAGTGGTCCAGTACACAAAATTTGCGCACATTAAAAGGAGATTAATTCAAGGAAATATTTTAATATTGCTATTTTGCCCTTTCTCTATAATAGAAGTGTCAGAGATTAAAGAAAATTAGTAAAATGTATATGAAAATCTTCCTCCTGTTAGAGTCTGGGGTGCACCATGGAACCCAGAGTCAAGTCTTCAATCACCCACGTGCACCTCAAAATCAGTCAAGACCCAAACCTGGATGGCCCCATTCATTGGGCTAGATCCAGATCCGGCTGGTCCCACCCTGTCAAGCCCTGCCAGGTGTGTGTGGGGGTGCAGCCTCAGGTCCCCTGGGTGCCAGGGCATGACCTGAGGTCCCCCATCAAGCCCTGCTGGGCGGAGGGGGTGGCCTGTGATCCCCCAGCCTGGCGCCGGGGCAGGGGGCATAGCCTGAGGTCCCCTGGCCTGGTGCTGGGGTGGGGGGCATGGCCTGAGGTCCTCTGGCCTGGCACCAGGGAAGAGGGCGCAGCCTGAGTTCCTCTGGCCTGGTGCCAGGGTGGGGGGAGCAGCCTGAGGTCTCCTGTCAAGCCCTGCAGGTAGAAGGCATGACCTGAGGTCCCCTGTCAAGCCCCATGCAGGAGGTGGGTGGGCACGCAGCCTCAGGTCCCTGCTGATTGCTCCTTAAGGCTCGTTATGGGAACTTAGCCTCAGCTGTGGGTGCAGATTGACCAGAGTGATGGTCAATTTGCATATTCCTTCTTTATTATATAGGATATTGGGTGACATTGGTTAATAAAATTATATAAGATACACCATCTGTAGATTGAGGATTTGCTATTTTCAGCATAATTTTACATTTGGACTTCCATGCATGCCATCCTTCAGTGAAATTAGCTGTGTGCCTGTGACTTTGCTCAGTGGCCATGTACACAGTGCATGTTGGAGCAACAGAGGAAAGCCTGGCCCGGCCCTCATTCCCCTACTGCCCAAGCCCAAGGGCAACATGGGAACAGGCTCCCTGATAGCCACGGACCTAGAATTTGAGATGCGGCCAGCCACAGAGTGAGAATTGGGGAGCATATATTAACCTCAGAAACAGCTGTCAAGGGCAACCCCTCCAGGAAGACAAAAGACAAACCCCATCTTCCCCAAATATTGCAGAGAAGGCCACTCTTCAGGGCTTGTATGGCAGAGGACTGGGAGGGTATCTCTGCCCTGCATAGTTACCCCAAGTTGTTCTGTTTGTTACTTTGTCAAGCCCTTCACTGAAATGAGACCATGTGAAAGCTGGAGCTGAGTTGTACTCACTTTCATATCCTAGTGTGTGGCCCAGTGACCAGCACCTGATGCCCAGTGAATGTTTTCCAAATGAATGAATAGTGGAATTATTTACTGAAAAGGTATCGGTTTGAAGAGTTATCCTTCTGACTTTGTAAGCCAGTGTGACAGGAATACAATTTGGAATCAGGCACCCTGCCTTTGTTCCACTTTTGTGTCTCAGTGATCACGTTGCTGCTCCATGTTTATTCCTACGAAATAGCTGGACCTTCTCCAACAGAGGCCTCTCTGTGCCCCTGGCCTTGCATGATGCAATATGCAGCTGCCAGAAGGAAGGCACACACACTGGCAGGAAATGGGAATACGACTATTAGCATTTTTCTAGGAGGACACAGTGAGGAGCTCGGAGGAGGCTCAGCTGGGACCCCTGATCAGCACATTCTTCAGGCTCATGGAAAAGGGCAAGCACAGAATATTTACAGCCACAGAGAAATGGCCTCATAAAAATGCATGAGAGTGTGTGCAGAGTGATGACTTGGATGAAAAAAGCGGTGTTTACATACTGTTACACTGAAAATATTCACACCTCATCAAATCGGCAGCCTGGTTTGCTGGCAACAATGGGATTTTCCCCTCTGTGAGGAGGTAATAGCTCTCAGCAGAGCATTGAGCGTTTTGTCTCATTAATCCTTCCCAGATCCCAGTGAGGTAGGTGGTGAGGGTTAGGTTTCCTGTTGGAGCAGAGGAAAATAGATCAAGATTCATCTCCCCCAACTCCCTATCCTCACATGATAGAGGATAGTCCCCATCTCAGGTCTGAAGCTTTATTAGTCCAAGGTGGCCCTTGTGGCTTGGTCCTTCCTCATGTCATCTTGTCTATCACCCTTGTACTAATAAGGAGGTGAAGTCTAGAGAAGGGACAACAGTCCAGTGAGGCCTTTCTGCTGCTCCGTGGGGAAGCCAGGCCAATCTGGGCAGCTTCCTACTTAGAGAAAGGGGGCGGGGGGTCAGAGCACAAACCTGTCTATCTGCCTCCAGATGTCAAGCATTTCATAGGCGATCATTTCTGTAATTTCTGTGATGGTCTTATAAGGATGGTTTCATTATTATTTCATTATTATTGTTGTTAATTAGTACAATTTTCCAGATGAGAATTATAAAGATCAAGGTTCAGACAAATTTTGTATTCAAACCTGAGCATGTCATTTGACACCATCTGTTATCACATGAGATGTCACTATACTCTTCAATTTGCACCCATTGGACAGATTGGCACAGAGCAGAGCTCAGTAGTGTGACTTTCTGGATGTGGCCTTGAAAAGAAAAGATGGATTGGGATGGATGGAATTTAGAAATCAAGTGGACTGAAATTCAAATACAGATTTTTTTCTTGCAGGATGGGCACCCTTGGGTGAGGCAGAAAGCATGCTTAACCTCAGTTTTCTCATCCACACAAAGAATTATAATAAAATAATACCGCTTGGCCAGTATGGCTCAGTGGTTGAGCTTTAACCTATGAACCAGGAGATCATGGTTCCATTCCTAGTCAGAGCACATGCCTGGGTTGCAGGTCCGATCCCCAATAGGGAGCATGCAGGAAGCAGCTGATCACTGTTTCTCTCTCATCATTGATATTTCTATATTTCTTTCCATCTCCTTTCCTCTCTGAAATAAATAAAAGCATATTTCAAAAATATGCCCATGGTAGGATAAATGTGAAAATAAAATGATTGTGTACAAAGAAAGTGACTATCTCCCAGAAGGACTACTCCAAACTTGTGGATTCTTTCTACTACTTCTCTCAACAGCAGGCTTGGGTGTTTTTTCAATAATCTTATAAGACTAGCACAACTTTATGCATTATTTTGAATTCATCCCCTTGAATTAACTTACCTATAGTGTCCAAGATTGTTAACATGTTTCCTGTTGCTTTCGTTTGTTATCAGCCTCTACTTGCTGGGGGTCATGGTCTCAAGCCTCATCTTCAAAGGTCATTGAGTCAGATTATTCAAGCTTCTTGGCAGTAAGAACAATATTGTTAGTCCGCTGAATATGTATTGAGCATCTAGATGTTGCTGTAATACTGAAAGCTAAGACTTGGGGAGCTCAAGGGAGCCAGCAGGTGCCACTTTGAAACCTATGAAACTTTGGGGTATATATAACTTCTTTGTATTTTAGTCTTCTCATTCTACGTGATGGGCATAAAGATGAAAAGGTTTGAGAAGATTAAGTGAGGTAATACATATAAAGTATTTACTCAGTACCTGGCATGTATTAAGAGGTTAGTATTAGTTATTAATAACATTCACTAAAATACTTAGTACTAAGAAAGTTATAAGTTAATGAGTCCAATGCAAGGCAGTATATAATTTTCATGTACATATTCAATGTGTCTTTAAAAATTGTATATTAAATAAAATCTTGATTTTAAAATATGTATACTTTATATAAAATATCAATAAAATGAACACCTACATACCATTACCCGTTATTTTTGAAACTCATTGTATATATACCCTTCACCACCCTCATCATCTGCCTGTCCTACAAGAGGCAACAGCAACACTGAATATTGTGCTAAAACTTCTCTAGCTTCCCTTTATAGTTATTCTATTTATGCTTGCATTTCTTAACAATAGAACATTTTAGTTTTGCATGCTTTTGACATCTATATAAATGGAATCACATTGCTATTCACCCTCTGCTATTTGCTTTAACATTGTACTCTGAGACGCATCCACATTTTTCGAGTAGCTATAATTTACTCTTTTTGGTACTGCAGATATACTAGTGTATGGATAAGGCAGTATTCACTAACTCACTTTACTCCTAATGAATATTTTAGTTGCTTCTTTTTTCTCCCTATTATTATCAGTGCTTCTCTCAACATTATTAGGCAATCTTATAATGTGGGGGGACAAGATTCTCCACAGAGTAGATATTTGGGAGGAAAACTGATGAGTCCCAGGATCTGCACATGTTCAGTCTATAATAATAAAAGTATAATATGCTAATTAGACCAGACATCCTTCTGGATGTCCTTCCAGATGAAGCCAGGGCTGCGAGGAAAGCCCAGGTCCCAGGTGCCAGAGGGAAGCAGTGCTGGCAGCTGGGAAAGGAAGGCCTATTCTTGCATGGATTTTGTGCATCAGGCCTCTAGTATTATTATATAACTAGAGGCCCAGTGCACAAAAATTTGTGCACTTGGGGGGTCCCTCAGCCTGGCCTGTGCCCTCTGGCAGCCTGGGAGCCCTCAGGGGATGTCTACTTGCCAGCAGGAAGCAGGCCTAAGCTGTAGTTGGACATCCTTAGCACTGCTGAGGAGGCAGGAGAGGCTCCCACCACCACCACTAGACTGGCAACCATCAGCGTGGCTTGTGGCTGAGCAGAGCTCCCCCTGTGGGATCACACTGACCACCAGGGGGGCAGGTCCTACATTGAGCGTCTGCTCCCTAGTAGTCAGTGTGTGTCATAGTGACCGGTCATTCCCAGTTATTATGCTGTTAGGGTCAATTTGCATATTAGCCTTTTATTATATAGGATAGAGGTCTGGTGCATGGGTGAGGGCTGGCTGGTTTGCCTTGAAGGGTGTCCCAGATCAGGGTGGGAGTCCCTGCTGGGGTGCCTGGCCAGCCTGAGTGAGTGGCTGATGGCTGTTTGCAGGCAGGCCACAGCCCCTTCAGGGTAGGGGTCTCCACTGGGGTTCCTGGCCAGCCTGGGTGAGGGGCTGATGGCTATTTGCAGGCTGGCCATGGCCCCCAGCAATCCAAGCTCCCAGCGAGGCCATCTGGAAGCAGTTATCTGGTATTTATTTATCTTCTATAATTGAAACTTTGTTGCTTTTGAGCAGAGGCCACAGCCAGCCAAGGCAGGCAGGAAGCTTGGCTTCCTCCATCGCCGGGGCAACCAAGGCTCCTCCTTGCTCCAGCTCTGTGGCTGCTGGCCACCATCTTGGTTGGGTTAATTTGCATATAGTCACTCTGATTGGCTGGTGGGTGTGGTTTGGGGTGTATAGGAGTGGCACAATTAGCATATTACTCTTTTCTTAGATTAGATGCTATTGTCTTGTTTGCAAAGCAACTATAGCCATTTGTAATCCTGCCAGCAGTATATAAGGGATATGGTTGCCTCCGATCTTTACCAATACTTGATATTCTCAACCCTTATTTTTTGCCAATCCGTTGGATAAAAAGGGAAACCTCCACATGGTTTTAGTTTTCTTTGATTACTAGTGCATTGAATAACATTTTAAAATGTTTATTGGGAATTAGAACTTCTGCTTTTGTGAAGTGCTCATTAAAGGTTTTGCACATTTTTTTTTCTTTGAGTTGTCTTTAATTCTTTGATTAATATAAATTCTGTTGACTGTCTGGATACTAATTTTGACATTACATTCTCCCAAACATCTTCTCTGACTTGGTGGTTTGTCATGTAATTTTTTTGTATTATGTCTTTGGATGAACAGATGTTCTTAATATTGTTCATTTCCTCATGAATTGTACTTTCTAGTTCTTGTTCAGAAACCCTTCCCTATCTAAAACTCATAAAGATATTCTAGTGTTCTCCCATATTATTTTCTAAAAGTTTTATTGTCTTATGTTTCACACTGAAGTATTTAACCCACCTGGAATTGATTTTGAATATGGTGTAAAATAGGGGTCAAATTTCATTTTTGTTCATATAAATAAGCAATAGATTTAAGGTCATTTGTTGAATAGTTCTTTTTTCACCACTTATATGCAATGCTAGAACTGTAATACATCAAATTTCTACACATGTGTGGGTCTGTTGCTGGGCTCTCTTATCTTCTTATGTACTTATTCGTCTGTGTGCACACCAACAGCAGGCTGCTTTAATTACCACCACCTAATAATAATGCTTAATATTTTGAAAGCCAAACTCCACCATTTTCCCTCCCTCAGAAGTGTTTTGGCTCTCATTGGCCATTTGCTCTTCCATATAAAATGGTTAAGTCAATTTGCTAAGTTCCTTAAAAATAACCTGTTCTAACAATATTAGAATTTATATTGACTTTGCAGATTTATAGATTAATTTGAAAAGAAATGGCATAAACATTCTATCTTACTATCCATGACCATGATATAGAACTTTTACATTTTGTCCTTCTTTAATGTTTTTCAATAAAGTTTTATATGATTTTCCATAAATTTTCTTTCTATCTGTTAGATTTATGTCTAAGAACTTGGTATTTTATGCTATTATAAATAGTTTATTAAAAAATATATTTTCTATTTACTCATTGTTTTTTTTTTTTCATTATACTCTATCAAGAATCGCTGCTGATTATAAGTGAGGAGGAGGAAGCTGCTGAGATTGCTTCCTAGAGTGCCTAAGACCCTGCAGGGTGCTGAGCTCTCTGTGGCACTAGTCCAACAATGCTCGGTCTTTTTGTTCCTGTTGTTTTTCCTTTCACTGAGTTATCTTAAAAACTGGTTTATGTAACTTGATTGTCTGGTATTTAACCAAAGCTTTGAACTTTGGCACATGTCTCTCTGGGTCTGGCCAGGTGCCTTCTCTGATTATTTGAGAACTTGGTGTGCTGACTTGTTCATATTTAATTCCTTCCAGAAGGAGGCAGCTCTAGAATTTAGATACACAAGGAGCCTACATAAGAGTAATCTGGTAAGAAGGAAAAGGTAGGGAAAATTTCTTCAATTGAATTTGCATAGCAAATCTAGATAATTTGATCACTCTTTGCATCATTTTTCTCACATGAAAATGAGAACATCAGTAGTACTTAATTCAGTGAGCTCTTGTAATGATGAAATGAATGATTATGTGTAAAAAACTTTGAAGAACATTTGCTTTGATTCAATTGCTCAACAAATGTGTGCTATATTATCAGCAGTAGTAATGTTTACTGGTAGATTGTTTATATGGGATGATATGTTGAGCTGAACATGATGGCACTAACTGGGGAGGAGGGCTAGAATTTTAGAGGCCTCTGAGGTTTCCCACATATTTGGCTGAAGCTTTTTACTTGTCCTAAATCATTTCTAAGCATTCACAGTCCTTCAAAATTTGTCAATATTTGAGAATCTTGCTTTTATACAGTTTTCTGTTTAAACACAGAAACATTTGAGATGGTTGACAAAGCAATAGAATAGGAATTTGAAATCAAATGACTTAGTACACTATCTTTGCTACTCTGTCATTTCCCTGTGTGGCTTTAGGTAAGTCTGTGTCAGATTCTTAATGCCTAGTTCTTCTTTCCTTATGGGTAAGCTTAGTTGAGTGTGGGCTTGTTTTTGCCTGTGGGCTGTGAATGGAAGGGACACATGCCACTTATGGGCTGCAGCATTTGTCAGTGTGAGATCCTTTGTTACTTTGAACAACTGAGATTTGATGGTTATTTGTTAATTTAGCGAAATTTAGCCTATCATTGATTTATAAAACCCCTTTACCTTTCTGAGCCTTAGTTTTCTCATCCTTAAAGAGTAGTAATATCTACATAATTAGGTTTTTAGGCATAAAAATGAAATAAGATACTATGTGTAAAACATCCAAGTCTACATCTGCATAAAGTAATTGCTCCTAAGTGATAGTTATTATATTTAAAACTCAGTGTGTAGCCTCAGAAAGTCTAGACAGAGATAACCATGAAAATGTTCCTGACTACAAAGGAGCATGGCCATGTTGAGAAATGCAGATTATCATTTCAAATATTTTTTTAGGCTTTACATTTTTATTACTATATAATGAACACAATTTAACCTTTTCTTAATGTCATTAGAATGATCAGTATGTAAAATGAATGCTAATTATTATAATGTATTCTAATCATCTATATATTTTTAATTCTTTATTGTTTAAAATATTATGTATGTCTCCTTTTTCCCCCATTGACCTCTCTCTAGCCATTCCCAACCCCTCACCCTCCCTACTGTCTGTGTCCATTGATTATACTTGTATACATGCATACAAGTTCTTTAATTGATTTCTTACCTCTACCCCTTGCCAATCTCCCCTGCCTTCCTTTGAGGTTTGATGATCATATTCTATGCATCTATGTCTCTGGATCTATTTTTGTTTATAGATATGTTTTGTTTATAGTTTATGTTGTTCATTGTATTCCACAAAAGAGTGAGATCATATGATATTTTATCTTTCTCTGACTGGCTTATTTTGCTTAGCATAATGCTCTCCAGGTCCATCCATGTTGTGAATGGTAAAAGTTCCTTCTCTTTTACAGCAGCATAGTATTCCATTGTATATATGTACTACCATTTTTTAATTCATTCATCTGCTGATGGGCACTTAGGCTGATTCCAAATCTTAGCTATGGTTAATTGTGCTGCTATGAACATAGGGATGCATATATCCTTTCTGATTGGTGTTTTTGTTTTCTTGGGATATATTCCTAGAAGTGGATTACTTGGTCAAATGGGAGTTCCATTTTTAATTTTTTGAGGAAACTCCATACTGTTTTCCACAGTGGCTGCACCAGTCTGCATTCCCACCAGCCGTGCAGAAGGGTTCCTTTTTCTCCACATCCTCTCCAACACTTGTCGTTTGTTGATTTGTTGTTGACAGCCATTCTGACAGGTATGAGGGGGCACCTCATTGTAGTTTTCATTTGCATCTCTTGAATGATTAGTGACTATGAGCATGTTTTCATATGTCTCTTGGCCTTCTGTATGTCCTCTTTTGAAAAGTGTCTATTTAGGTCCTTTGCCCATTTTTTTTTAATTGGGTTATCTTCCTTTTGTTAAGTTATATGAGTTCCCTATAAATTTTAGAGGTTAAACTATTATCAGATAAAACATTGGCAAATATGTTCTCCCATGCAGTGGGCTCTCTTGTTTCAATGATGGCTTATTTTGTAGAAGCTTTTTATTTTGATGTAGTCCCATTTGTTTATTTTCTCCTTAGTTTCTATTGTCTTAGAAGCTGTATTGGTAAAGATATTGCTATGACATATGTATGATATTTTGCTGCCTATGGAGTCTTCTAAGATTTTTATGGTTTCCCGTCTTATGTTTAAGTCATTTATCCATTTTGAGTTTATTTTTGTGTATGGTGTAAGTTGGTGGTCTAGTTTCATTTTTTGCATGTGTCTGTCCAATTTTCCCAACACTATTTACTGAAGAAACTATCTTGACTTCATTGTACGCTCTCACCTCCTTTGTCAAATATTCATTGAGCATAATGGCTTGGGTTGATTTCTGGGTTCTCTGTTCTGTTCTATTTCAAATTTTCTCTTCTGACCTTCTTCTTGGTTACTTAATAACCAACAGAGAAAAAGCAATGTGTTGGTTTCTTATACTACTCAGATACTAATTTCAGATAATCCAGACTTTAGCACAAAGCAAAAATTAGCTTGGTCGCCCACCTGTCACTCTTTATTTCCAATGACCTCTTTCTGTTTCCTCTAAGACCATATCTCATTCCTCCAGCTGTACCTGTTCTCTTCATTTTTAATCAGAATTAAACTATCAACTGAGTTCCCAAATATTGTTTGTTTTCCTTGAGAATTGGAGAGATAAACTTTATGCTCATGTATGCTGCTTGCCATTGAATTTTACTTGACTTTTCTGAGCTTTTATGTCCTCAGCCTATTTTTCAGTATTGTTGTGAGAGTTGAGACACTTTTCAAAAGAGTACATATAGAAGGCCAAGAAACATATGAAAACATGCTCATAGGGTTTCACTGAATCTTATATGCCTGTAAAACTTATATTTTTAAAAAGAATTCCTAACTTAAATAGGACATTTTGGAAAGTCTGGACTTACACTGCACTGACATATCCCTTGCACTTCTCATGCAGCTCCAGCAACATGGAAACCTTGATTTTAGGCAATAAAACAACTTATCTTTCATATGTTAAGGAAAGGGAATAACATGTATTGAGTACACATTGGACTAGTTATACCATGCCTGTTTTTAAGGTGATGGAATGTGGTTTGAGAAGGTGAATTAACTTGTGAAGTGTCACACAGTAAAGAATTCTCAAAGAGTTTTGTTTTTGTATTATCTCCCTGGTTTTGTTCATTCAAAAAATTGTACTTTTTGTCATACTAATGGCATTATCATTTTTACTTAACAAGAGACCTACACAATTCATGAAAATACTACAAAACAATAGTAAATAGCAGCTTTAAGCAGCATTAAAGTCTCCTGTTTAAGGAGATGTGTTAGCCAGAAGAGTGTGGTAATGATTAAAATGTGTTATCTTCATTATGCTTTTAGTATTATTTAAGATAGCCTAAGGCTTTTCTAATGCTGTCTTCATGAACTCATGGGGTTTGTAGGATTTCAAGAGGGTAACCCCTGATATGGTCTAATCAACTAACTGCCACAACTGTGTATTGAATTTTCAGGAATTGAATTTCATTCTGGACCAGGGGGATCCAGTTGTATCTGTATAGACCTTATATTGTGGTAGGAAGGACAATTAACAAAATGAATAAGTAAGTTTTTTAATAGATTAGAGATGAAATATATTATGGAATAGATACAGTGAGCAAGGAAGATGGGGAGTGCATGTGTGTGTATGTGTGTTTTTTTGCTATTTTTAAACAAGATGAGTAATCTGAGCATGAAAGTGAAATAACTGGCTTAATAGTCATGCATTCAGTAAGTGACAGATGGGAACCTGTCCTTAGTGTCCTAACTCATGATCTTACACTCTCAATTTGATTGACACAGTCCTCTGAAACATTTTTATCAAAGACAAACTTAGAACAAATCATCAGTATGAAATTGTTCACTAGTGTACTTTTCAGGATTATTTTGGTTTCAAGAGGCAGGTACTTGCTTCAAATTGGCTCAGGCAAAAGTAGATAAGCTTAGTGGAAGTACAGTAAGGTGTTTTATGTAATGTTGAAGGGGATCACAGTCCAGCCTGTAGGAATGGGAATATTGCCAAGATGATAGTTCTATCACATTTTTTTACTCTCAGACCAACCTTCTCCCCAGAGCTGGGCAATCTGATTGATAACAGTCATGAGGCCCAAGAAAGTGTGAACATCGAGGGTTGCTGGAATTTTAGAGATGGCCTCCAGGTCTGGACATGATATCTGGTTGTGATGCCCATTGGGGAACCCCTTGACTCTTTGAACCTCATGTGGGTAGACTAGATACCATGAGTTTCTGTAGAACTTCTGCATACAGGACTGTACTGGGATACTAGACTGGCATACTTCCAAGAGGCAGCCTGACAGGCAGATTTCTCCCAGGGGCTGGTGCTATGCTTATTGTGCAGTATTGTGTAATTCGAACCCCTGGAAAGGTTTTGACAAGTGGTTTTGGGTGATCATCTCTCAAGTCAGGAAGAGGACTAGTTTAGGGGTCAGGACTGTCATGGTTAATTAAAAACAATGGGTTTAGGTCTGGTGTATGGTCCCTGCATCACCTCTCCCAGTTCAGGTCCTGACAGCGGTGCCACTTCTAGTTTATAGCAGCCCATGAGGGGAGAACAGGAAGCAGTGGAACTGGGGCTCTGTTGAATGAATTGGGATAATAAATTTTACTCTCAATTCTGGCCAATGTGACTCAGTTGGTTGGAATATTGCACTGAAAAGTCATGGATTTAATTCATGTTCGGGGCAAATAGCTGGGTGACTAGTTCGACCCAGAGCCAGGGCACATATGATAGGCCACTGACTGATGTTTCTCTGTCTATCCTCCTCCCTTCCTCTCTCTCTGAAACCAATGAAAACACATCCTCACATGATGATGAAAATAACAATAAAAGATTGTACTCTCTACTATCTCAGTGATCTTGAGCATGTTATTTGACATCTATAAGCCTCATTTTCCTTATCTTCAAGGCGGTAAGATGAGTTGAAAAAATAATTATTAAGTGTAATAATGTTTGAGACATACTTAGAACAGAACCCGGCACACAGTAAGTATTCAATTATGATCATTATCATTGTTTTAAGAAAGACTAAAAAGTAATAAAATATTTTATCCAGTGTTCTACAGAGAGCTGGGTTCCAAATAAAATGTTCTCTAGACCTCATACTCTTTTAATTATGCCCCACTGTCTTCAGGGTAAAAAGGAGGAGGAATCCTAATGGGAAACAAATGTTATGGTGGATCCACTTGATAATTAAGTCTTTTGGTCTAGAAACACTCTGGGCTTGCTGAGACCGACACACACATTTCTAAAACAAAACTCAAGTCCAAAGTATTTGGCAAAATCTAAAACAGGAGAGCACTTACAATTTTGTAGACTGTTGCGTTTATTGGGGAAAAAGTACATAAAGTTAATTTGCACTTTGAGTTGGAAAATATTGACACTTAAGTAAATTTAACTCACAAAAAGGAAATGATATCAAAGTCCAAAATGCTGGCGGTAGGGGAAGTAATCAGCCCTTACACTGCACACAATAGTACATTAAACTCAAGTTATTCCTGCAGCATGCAAGCTGTGATTTTAATTATCCTCAAATCTTGGAATTCCTAGTTAAAGTTTTCATGCTGACTATAATTTTTGTCCCCCAAACAAATTTGTGTTGTAGAGATTATATATGACACAAGGCTGGTGAGCGGGTAATGACAAGAGTTTCAAGGCTGCTCTTATGTGTTTAAATGTTCAGCTGTGAGATTTTTTTTTTGAGAGAATTAAAAATAATCTTGCTTCCTATTGGAATTTGTCCAATTATTAATTACCTAAAAAGTATTTGTTGTTTAAGTCCTTTATCCATTTTGAGTTTATTTTTGTGTATGGTGTAAGTTGGTATTCTAATTTCATTTTTTTGCATGTATCTGTCCAATTTTCCCAGCATCATTTTTTTTTAGAAAACTGAATATCGTGGGAAATATTTATTAGTCCATACAAATTGGTTTTAATAAAATATTGACTACTTTTTACAATAAATTACTATGACTTTCAATGCAACACTATGTCCCCACACTCATCAAAATCTGGAAGCAATATGTCTTTCTCAAATTGTCATTTAGTGTTTTTTATCCCAACCCTCAAAATATGGACATAGGTTTTTGAATATCAACAAACCATTTATGGAAGTCATTAGATACAGCTATTCATAAACATTACACAGCTACAGTGGAGGTACCTGGACAAACACCACCAACATTTATAGAAAGAGGTGTTGGTTTCAAAGTGTAAGTACAACATGAGCCATATAAACACACTATTCGTGTCTTTCCGAAACCAAAATGGGTTTCTGCCAAACACCCACTAAAAATGCTGCACTAAGGGTCATGAGTCCAATGTACACATCACAGAATTAAAACTCCAGTTAAGCAACTGAGCCACTCACTGAAGTAAATTAAAAAGATCAAACTTCTTTAACATATCAATGCTATTTTAGAAGCATCGTCAGAATAGAGATTCAATTATAAATTGGCCTGCGTCCTATAAAGAGAATTTTGCTTAGTACCAAAAGAGAATCTATCAGCAAACATCCTAGGGAAAGCTGTGAATCATGCTCTTTCTTATTCTCGAAGAAACTCACCATGTTGGATACCTGTAATCTCTCAGCAGTTCTAGTTCTACGTATCAATTAATTCAGTAGTTGATAGGAATATTTAAGCAAAGAAAAAGACCAAAAGTAGACCTTGTTCTCACATATATTGACAGCTGGATTTTTAAAAATCACATGATAAATGTAAATCATAAAATCAAGTGTACTTATAAAGGTACACCAATTTTATGTCATATAAAAAACTGTAAACTGCAAACTGTGCATGCTTACCATAGCATTTTACCTGGGAAAGCTAATGAGCAAGATTTCTTGTAAATACTTATGCCATGATACAAAACAAATATGTGCAAACTGCAAGGTCCCTGAAATAGCAGTTAAAGGGTTTATATACAGAAAGATGTCACTATCTGATCAAATATGGCATTTCCCAGCGTTTATAACACAGAACAATAACCTCCACAGGCTCCTCCTCCATGGCCTTCTTTCCTGTGTGACAGTTCAACTCCTTTATTCTGGTTCTTACATTCCCACAGTCCAAGCATCTGAATGACCTTTTCAACAAGTTCCTCAAAGGCACACTGTACACCATCACAGGTTTTTGCACTTGCCTCTATAAATAACATGGAATGCTTTCGTGCAAATTTCAGGCCTTCGTTTCTATCAACTTCACGATTTTCCTTATCAATTTTATTTCCAACTAGCATGTTTACTACGTCATTTCTTGTGCAGTATGTTTCCAATTCATTTAACCAATCATCCAGCTTAACAAAGGTGTCTCTTCAGGTGACATCATAAACTGATATAACACCCTGTGCACCTCTATAATAGCTGGGAGTTAATGTTCTGGACCTCTCTTGACTAGCAGTATTCCATACTGCAAGCCCACCCGCCCCTGTCTGGCCCTCAACCCTTCACCAGGGAAAGCTGCCGGTGCAGGTGCTCTGCTCCATGGCCACCACCTTCTTTTCACCAGCATCATTTATTGAAGAGTGTGTCTTGATGCCATTGTATGCTGTTGCTTCCTTTGTCAAATATTGAGCATAATGGCTTGCGTCAATTTCTGGGTTCTCTGTTCTGTTCCATTAGTCTATATGCCTGTTCTTCTGCCAATACCAGGCAGTTTTGAGAACAGTGGCCTTATAAATATAGCTTGATATCTGGCATTGTGATCACTCCAACTTTGTCCTTCTTTCTCAATATTGCTATGGCTATTCGGGGTCTAGAGGCCTTTTTTGTAAACAAATCATCAGGTAGAGCAATGAAGGAGATCCAAATTTTAATCACTACAATTTTAATAAGATACACATTGGACATGAAAAGAATGCAGAAGCCCATCAAGTTAAAAGTCCTGCAGAGTTAGCAGGAAAATGCATTTTATTATCTCAAGAGTCCCTCAAATGCAAAATACAAGATTAGCCTGATGGTTTAGATGAGTAGATCAGAAAGGGGCATTATATTAAGGACAAGAGCCTTGAGACTAGCCCTTCTTTAAGTTAGGAAGTGCCCCATTATGCAAGACTGAGAATGCCTCAGTTTAAAATTATGTGTTTGGGATAATACAGTTTTTAAATTAATATTGAAACTAATATATTTTGAGTTAAGAAGTCTATACATACTTGATATTTTCAATACATGCCTGTTTAAGAAAATATAATATTGTGACTATATTTTCAACTATATAATTAAGAACATGCCTTTTAAGTAAGAAACACTTTAGGAAAGAGGTTTTTGATAAACTTAGTAGTGTCTGTCTTCTGTAGGCCACTGTTGACCAGGGAAGAGGTTGCCCTGGATCTGGTTTCTCTAGTATCCAATGAAATCATAGGTCTCTGAAATAGCAAAAGCCAGGTGGTAGCACGTAACCATTGAAGCAAGATGGACAGAATCCCCATATGTACAGAATGCCTTGACCCACAGGACGGTGTGCAATAGATTCAATGGCTAATAGATTGTGTTGTTTTAAGGGGCCAGATGGATGGATAATTAGTATCCTTCCTTTCTTCCCCTTCCCTATCTCCCTCTCCCCGCCTGCCCTCCCTCTCTTTTTTCTTTCTTTTTCCCTTCCTTCTTTTATTTCTTCCTTCTCTACCTCTCTCCTTTTATTTCTGCCTGCCTGCAATTTAAGAATTTGCTCTCTCATTCGGTTTCAAAATGTGAGGTAATTGAAAGAGTGAGAGTTTATTAATTGAAGAAAATTATAATTTCCCAGGAAAATTAGGATAGGTAATGGATGAAGGTGACAATGAATTTCAATTATTACACTGGAGGGAGCTTCAGTAGTAGGAACTATAGCATATTCCCTCTTGATTTAAATTTTTACAGAGTTGTCAGCTGCCACTTGGAAGGAACTCTGTGACAGACTGCTCCAGCAGGGAGTGGCATGCTTTAGTACAGTAATACAGTAGGTAATTGCCACATGTGGCTACTGAGCACTTGGAGCCTAGTGATCCTAATTGAGGTATGCCATGTGTAAATTTTGAAAATTTAGTATGAATAGAATAATGCAAGTTATCTTATTAGTATTTTATACTAATTATATTTTGAAATTACAATATTTTTGTTATATGAGCTTAAAATATATACTACTTAAATTGAGTCTGCCTATTTCTTTTTACCCTTTTTAATGCAGTTATTAGATAAGTCACATATGTGACTTGCGATAATTCTTTCTGGACCATAAGAAATAGAAAGAAAGGCTAGATTGGGCATGTCAAAACTCTACCTGATAATGGGTGACCCTATCATTTCTTATTTAAACCAAGATATTTTGGAGAGTGGAAGTGGGCACCGCAGGGAGTGATGCAAGGACAAAGGGCATGAACTGGACTGTCTGAGGAAATGGAAGGTGAGAGGTTGTCCTGTCCATAAATAAGGTCTGTGAGGCAGATGAGGACTTCAACAGAAGGGTTTATTGCAGGAGATTTTTTTTTTTCTTGGATGAAACAAACAACTGAAGTTCTGTTCTGAGTGGTTCATGCTCTTTTTGTTCTTGGGGAAAATCTTCAGTTTCCAGATTTGAGGAAAAGAACTTAAGACTAAAATTCCAGGCTCCAAGAATTTTGATGGCAGAAATTATCATGAAACACTTGGACACATTCAACCTAAATACATCGGGGATATGAGGATTGTGTTTCTTTCAAGACACACAGAAGCTTAAACCTTCATGGGGAAAAAGGGACTTGGCTTTCCCAAATCCTATGCATTTTTATATACATACACTCATGCACGCTTTAGAGGATATTCTTCAGGTGGAGAATCAACCAAGCTTCCTCTGCCCAGAAAGCTAAGCCTTCTCTCTTGATGTCCAACTGGGTCATTCACTTAGGCGCAGGATCTTAAAGATCCTAAGAAAGTACGCACTTCTCTTAATCCGAAATGTGGGAACAGATCTCAAAGGAAGGTGAAAGAATCTGAAACATAAGGGATGTACAGTCACTTGTAACATCTCCCCTCAGCAGAACCATGGCAATTGGAGGCCTAAGTCAGGCAGACCTGGAGGCAAAGAGAAGGCTCATTCTAAGAGCTGCCCTCTGCCTTTCTGAAGGGCACTAAGAAGACGCACTGAGAAAGGCCTAGCTCAAACATCTCTTTATCCTCAGACCATTCCACTGGTCTTGCATTGTCATTTAAGTATTTGTTTTCTTTTTTTAAAATTTTTTTAATTTTTTTTATTACATAAAATATTACACAGATTAGTACATATATCTCTTTTTTCCCCTGCCCTTCCACCAGCCTCCCCCCTCCTCAGTGTTTTGTGTCCATTGGTTATGCTTAAATGGATGCATAAAAGTCCTTTGGTTGATCTGTTAGCTCCCCCCAACCCTCCCTGTCCTTGTTGCTGTAATTTGACAGTCTGTTTGATGCTGCTCTGCCTCTGTATCTATTTTTGTTCACCAGTTTATAATGGTTATTATTATCCATAGATAAGTGAGGACATGTGGTATTTTTATTTCATTGACTGGCTTATTTCACTTAGCATTATGTTCTCCAGTTCCATCCATGTTGCTGCAAATGGTAAGAACTCCTTCCTTTTTACAGCAGCATAGTATTCCATTGTGTAGATGTACCACAGTTTTCTAATCTTCTGCACAGCAAAAGAAACCATCAGCAAAACAAAAAGAAAGCCCACTACATGGGAGAACATATTTGTCAATGTTATCACTGATAAAGATTTAATCTCCAACATTTATAGGGAACTCATACAAGTTAACAAAAAGAAGACAAACAACCCAATCAAAAAATGGGCAAAGGACCTAAACAGACACTTTTCAAAAGAGGACATTCAGAAAGCCAAGAGACATATGAAAACATTCTCAAAGTCACTAGTCATCAGAGAGATGCAAATCAAAACCACAATGAGGTACCATCTCACACCTGTAAGAATGGCTATCATCAACAAATCAACAAACGACAAGTGCTGGAGAGGATGCAGAGAAAAAGGAACACGCGTGCACTGCTGGTGGGAATGCAGACTGGTGCAGCCACTGTGGAGAAGATTATGGAGTTTCCTAAAAAAATTAAAAATGGAACTCCCTTTTGACCCAGTGATCCCACTTCTGGGAATATATCCTAAGAAACCAGAAACACTAATCAGAAAGGACATATGCATCCCTATGTTCATAGCAGCACAATTTACCATAGCTAAGATTTGGAAACAGCCTAAGTGCCCATCAGCAGATGAATGGTTAAGTATTTGTTTTCATTCAAAACTCCCAGAAACACAATAAGTAGTGTGTCCAGATGATATGAGATACTCAGCAGTTCTCATCAGACCTCTTCTCTTTGATTTTGAACTTGGTGGTACTTTTGATTGAAATATCCTGCCCCCAATTTTTCCAGCTGGCTACTCTTACTGCCCTTGAAAATGTCACCCAGATATTCTTCTGCCTCATAAGCCTTAAGGACCCTCTCATAGAGGATGCATTCTTCCCCTGTGAGGTCTCCTTGAGCCTTTATCAGAAGACTTGATTGCAATGAGCTGTGGTCATTGAGATTTTGGTCCTCCTCCTCAGCCCATGCAAGCTCCTTTGGAAAAGGAAGGACCCATGTCCCCTTCCCTCAGCACCTCCAGCATCTGGCATGTCATAGTTGCTCCCTTTCATTTTCATGCAGCCTTTTTTTATCATTGGGAAATCACTTGGGCACACAAGAAATGACTTTCCAGCCTCACCCAGCTCAGACAGCTGGCACTAGGAGTAGAACCAGTATTGACTCCAATGACAGATTAACTTTTCACTATACTTGCCTGCTTTGTTGAATCCAACGCAGACACATCAGGCCCCAGACAAGCATGTTCTGAATTTTGGATCTGATCTTAGTTTAACAAAAGAGTTTTGAATTCAGGGAAGCCTGCCAGGAAGAGGCATGTGAAAAACAGCAAGACTTCCAGCAAAAAAGTTCTGGAAGTTTTTAAGGCAGAGGTTCAATGTCTGTGGGTGGGATACATGAAATCCTTGGATCCCCCCAGGTTTTTGGTAAAATCTTATGTATGTATTTTCAGGGAGAAGGAGGCAAGTCTTTATCATATTAGAAAAGCATGAGTATACCTGAGGCCTCAGTCCACCCCTGGACAGATGGACCATTTTGCATCTCCTTGGGGATCTAACTCTCACCTGGTGGGCCAGTTTCCCCCTCCCAGAGCCAGTGGACCCCAAGCCTGGGAGGGAGGCGGGGCATGTGCAGCCCACTGGTATCCTGTGTATTAACACTTTTGCATTGTGGGACAGCTAATCCGTTCTTAAGCTGCTCCACTGAACTCTTTTGCCAAATCTGATAGAAGGATTTAACCTTTCCTTTTTCTCTCTTGGCACGTGCTCAATGGAATCCAAATAAAGAATTATGGAGGCTTGAAAGGGACTTTCCATTACCAAACAATTCAGTTTAAATTTCCGACCTTTCCTCTACCTTTTTTTTTTTTTTCTTTCCATTCCCTCTTTTCTTCCTCTTCAGCATTTGGGATTCAAGGCTGGCATAAAAGCCTCTGGGGACATGCACAGAGCCAGAAGCCAGGAACGTGAGTGGAATTTTCCAAATTAAGGCAGCTTATTGGCCTTAGTTGCTGAGCTGTCTGGGGAGGTCTGGCTTGGGGTTGTGCCTGGGAGCCGGCATGCTTGAACATCTGGAAGAGAGCTTGACATTCACGGTTGGAGTGGCACATGCTCAGGCTCATGGAACTCTGCATGTTCCCAATCTATTCTGCACATTCCTCGGTCTGTGCCTTTGCTGCTCATAGAACATACCTCAGCAAGTCTTTACAGAAACAGCTGCAGTATCAGACATTATCCTGAGATCTCAGGGTGATAACAGTAACTAGAATTTTGGGGAGCTTACATGTTCAAAGTAATGTGCTGGTCTAACATTTCCCCCCATTTGACAGATGGAAATAACGGAGGCACCGAGAGCTCAGTACATTCTCCAAGTTCTCATGTACAGGATGTGAAAGAACCAAAACACAAACCCAGGTAGTGTGGCTCAAGAGCCAGAGAAGAATAATCAGAATGAAAAGAAAGATTAGCATAGTACCTGGGACATACAAGATAACTGAAAAAAAAAAAAAAAAAGATCATAAGAAAAAGGAATTAGAATAAGAAAACCAACACACCAACACATGTTTTAAATAATAATTTTAAAAATAGTGTTTGTTTCTTCTTGCCCTATTAATAAAAGAGTAATCCATGTTTATAATAATGACTCTGGCATTAATTTCCCACAAGGCTTCAGGTATGGAAGGTACCATAACATAGTTCTTTGGCACATGCAAGGGAAGATAATTCACATGCTATACAAAAAGAACTAGAGTTTAGATAGAAATATTTAACATCTAAACTAATAAAAGCGAAATATTAAAATTAACCGTTTCTCCGAGACAGGGTAAGCCACGCCCACCAGCCAATCAGAGTGGCTGTATGCAAATTAGCCCAGCCAACATGGCGGCCGTCACTCACGGACCTGAGGAAACGTTTAGGCAGCGTCCGTTGCAGCAGGAGCGAGAGGGAAACTGTTTTCGGCCCTTGGCGAGCAGCCTCCGAAACATGTTTCAATAATGTATCAATCATAGAATCCTCGGGAGCTGAAGGGAACAGCAGCCTGGCCTGAGTCTAAAACTATAACATTGTTGCAGTATAGACTCTGCGAGGTGAGGCAGAGAGAGGCT
>PVJC01016257.1:0-33936 GCA_004026665.1 Murina feae | reverse complement strand
TCCCTCTGAGATTTGACAGTTTGTTCCGTGCTTGGCAATCATTTCTTTTAAAAAATACACATTTTATTGATTTTCTTAGAGAGAGAAGGGTATCTCTGAATAGAGATAGAAACATCGGTGAGAAGAAACGTCATCCATCCTGCCTCCTGCATGCCTGACGGGAGATCAAGCCTGAAACCTTGGCATGTGCCCCACCCAGATTCGAACCAGCGGCCTCTTGGTGTGGAGCTGCACCACCGGGCTTGGCAATTATTTTTTTAACATTTCCAACGCAATGCAGTGGCGGTTTTTCAGGGCAGAGAGGGCAAAACTTGGAGCTTACTGCTTCAATCTGCTAGTGCAGGGTTCTGTCTGGCACAATCGACATTTTGGGGCCAGATAACTTTATGTTGTTGGGGGCACTGTGGGATGTTCGCCAGCATCCCTGGTCTCTAGACACTAGATACAAGTAGTACACCTCCCCACCTCCCCCACTTCCCTCCTACCACCCACTCCTGACAAACAAAAATGTCCCCTGGAAACCAAACATCCCTGGTTGAGAACCATTGCCTCGGGGCTTGTGGGTGTGCTTAGGCCCGAGCACAGGGACACTGCCCTGCCTGGTAGGCAGCAGCTTCCGGCTAGGCTGGGCAGACAGTCACACGCCATGGATTGCTCAGGGTTTACGAACCACCAGTGAGCTCTGTGCTGCACAGACACCTCTGAGACGTGCTGGCTGCACCACTGCAGATTTGCGCTACGGAAATGATGTTTTCCACTGAATAGGCCCACTACACCGAACCTCTCAGCAGCTCTGTTCACTGTCCGTTTCCCTTTCCAGTGGCAGAAATCCCTGGAACTCTTGTTCAGGATCAAGTGAGACGCTGGTTACTGTACTTCAGAGCCAGAAACCCAGGTTCCTAGGAACAAGCGCTGAAGACGGCTGCAGCTCGGGGCAACTGCTCTGCTTCCCTGCGTCTCGCGGAGTGGGCTGATGCAGTGCTGGCCGCAGTCCCGGGCGGAAGGGAGCGAGGCAGGACAGATTGGCATCTCATGGTTGTGACTTTCCTGGTTAGTTTAGGGGAAAGTTTTCTCCTACAAAATGACTCTCATGAGCTGTCAAGAACCAAAAGCACAACCACAACACAACCAAAACCCACTGCCTCCTCAGGAGGCCGAGATAAGCTGGGGGGTCCAGTGCCTTTGTTGTCTGCGCCTGCACAGGCCAGGCAGGAGGGCCGTCACTGGCCCTGGTGCCAGCCAGAGCCCTGTCGATGCTGCCTCCCATGGGCCCTGAATCTGAGGCACCTGGAAGGGTTATTAGCAGGATTGGAACTCATCCCTCTGCTGGGACTAGATCATAATTACAGTAATTTTCTAACAGAGCTCAGCAGTAGGACTGTTTAATCAGCATCTGACTCCCTTGTGCTCCCAGCCCTCATCACTCAAGGAGAGGAGTGGGATGGCTCTTAAAGAGACAGTGCTCGCCTTCAGCTTTTGGAACAGATGTGCCCTAATTGGTAGAATATATCTAAGTCTCATATGGGCAGGTTGCACTGTCTCCAACAAACCGCCTCAGGCCCTCACTATCCCAGGCCTTTCTGCTAGACCAGTGGTTCCCAACCTTCCTCATGCTGCAACCCTTTCGTACAGTTAGTTCCTCATGTTGTGGTGACCCCCAACCATAAGATTATTTTCGTTGCTACTTCAAAACTGTAATTTGCTACTGTTATGAATCATAATGTAAATATCTGATACGCAGAATGGTCTTAGGACTTAGGTGAAAAGGGTCGTTCGATCCCCAAAGGGGTCGCAACCCACAGGTTGAGAACCGCTGTGCTAGCAGGACCCAGATGGGATGCTGGCAGGCCTGGCTTCCCACACCAACATGGCCACCAGGGAAGGGACATACACAGGGCTGGCGCACTCATGGAAGGACCTGAACTACCTTCCCCGTGCCCTAGCCGGTTTGGCTCCGTGGATCAGAGTGTTGGCCCACGGACTGAAGGGTCCTGGGTTCGTTCCAGTCAAGAGCAATGTGCCTTGGTTGCAGGCTCGATCCCCAGCCTTGTCAGGGCTCATGTGGGAGGCAACCAATTGATGTCTTTCTCACATCGATGTTTCTCTCTCTGTGTCTCTCTCCCTCCCTTCCACTCTCTCTAAAAATCAATGGGAAAACATCGGGTGAGGATTTAAAAAAAAAAATTTTTTTTTAACTGCTCCATTCCAAACCTGTGGTATGAAGCAAAAAGTGATTGGCTGAAAGGACAGGACCAGAGATTACAGAAGCATCTCATGTTCCCGCCCTTCCAGGGGGCAAATCCTTCAAGACTTGCAGGTGACCTCTTAATTCACTCTGTCACCATCTCTCCCTACTTATTATTCAGGCCTCCCTTTCCCTACTATGCAAGCACCTGTTTCTTTCCTCCTTTGCTTTGGAAGTGGACCAGGTCTCCCCTTAATGAAAAGGAAGTAAAATTATTCACTCTGTTCATTGAGTCAGGAGCACTGTCTCCTAAAAAGTATGGCTCTTGTTATTCTCCTGAGTATAAATTGTCCATATTTATTGTATCTTGAGAGTTGAGGTTCCAGCACTCCAGTTCCAAAGCCAGCCATGACTAAGGCGGAACTGGTATTACCCAAGTTATTTCTCTAAGACGTTAGGACTGGCTCCTGCTGCCCTGCTGGAAGCCAGGCGCATGCGTGCATACTGGGGCTTTGCGGCAGTTCCTGAAATAGCTCCTTAGAAGGGCTGAGGGAGGGTGTAGGTGAGAGATAAGAGGTGTGGGGGGGGGGGGGCTTCCAAATCAGTTAAGGAAACCCTGGGGAAGGAAGGTACAGTGGTAAGAACAGGAACAGGGACACTTATCTACAGTTCAAGGAAGGGTTACCTTGAGCTGGGCACCATGCCCTCACAGAGCCGGTCCCTGCTGGCAGAGGGCCACCCGGGAGGGGTGGCTTGGGATCACTGCTCCAGCTCAACCGAGGAAGTCACTATCTCGCATGACAGTGATTATCTGCTTAGCTTTAGCAGAGTCTCAGCTGGCTGCTCACACATAAATCCAGATGCCTGAATGCTCCTGATGCCTCCGAGAGGCAGGCCGGGAGCTGGTGTTGCCATTTCTACTTCCAGTCCCATCTTGCATCCTCCAGGCCCACTGTCCTCCTCACTGGTAGATGTTAAGAATATTCAGCAAGAGCTAAGGCATATAAACAAATTCACAAACTTAATGTCAAAAAGTCACAGTCACCTCCCAAGCAAAGCTACCAGAGAGGGTATGAGCTGCCTAGGACTTGACAGTGTGGATCGAAGGCCTTAGCAGTCAGAAAACAGAACCGTGGAGGAGCTCCGATTTCTAAGAGCAACTGAAAAGAGAGGGTGTTTTTTTTTTTCTCTTAGTAGTGGTGGTTTAAGATTTTTTCAAAATCTGGGGGGGGGGGGGGGGGGGAGGGAACACGCTGTCTTACAGAGCTTGGAAGAGACCTCTCACATGAATATATTCTACCATTATCTAAAAATATATTTTTTATTTTTTTCTAAAAGGGATTTTTTAAAAACATATTTTATTGATTTTAGAGAGGAACGGGGAGAGAGAGAGAGAGAAACATCAATGATGAGAGAGAATCATCCTCCTGCACACCCCCTATTAGGGATTGAGCCCACAACCCAGGCAGGTGCCCTAGGCCGGACTCAAACCTGGGACCCTTCAGTTCACAGGCCAACGCTCTAGCCATTGAGTCAAACCAGCTAAAGCTAAAAACCTATTTTTAAAAACCATGCTCAGCTCAGCTCAAGTTTCCTCAGCTAGGAAATGAGTACAATACTTGCTCTGCCCTCCTCATTGGGCACCAAGGTCAAAACTGATGTATGTGAAACTTACGATTTTCATATGAAAAAACCCCCCTCCACCTCCCCCCTCCTACACACATTTCCTTCCGCCAAACAAAACCAAGCCCTTAAGCTTGGATCACTCATCCCGAGTAACAAATGACTGGACTTGGCCATGAAGTAGCTGTTGGAAGAAAGGTGACTGTATCAGGCATTGAACCTACTTCAATCCTGAATTCTAACAAAAAAATACTTTCTACAAACAGCTCAGTAGGCCAGAGGTCACCTGCCACGGGAACTAGCCCCGAGTACACACAGGGACGGAATACACCACGGGAAAGGCAAATGGCATTGCCTGAAGGAGGAAATCCGTTTTTGCTGTTTTCCTGCTAACTCCAGGCCTGTATTAGAAAAATCCGTTCTTAGCACATCTCCTTCCATGGCCTACACTCAGCTCTGCACCAGAGAGGGATGGTGCGTGGCCTCAGATTAACTGAGATGCTGTTCTATACACTGCTGTTAATGGATCATTCAAAAAGCCAGGAGTCAGAAAAATTGCATTCGTGTCTCTGAACGGCTCCTGCTGCCCCAGCAGCCTCCCTGCTGGCAGAACTAGCTGCTGAGCACCAACTCCAGACGAAAAGGAGCGAACAGAAGAAGGCCAGCCCAGCTTGCTGTTTTTTGGCTGAGTAGGGAATTGACACAGACCACCTCCGGCTCCTGTCTGGAAGTTTTGAGATCAGAGAGCTTCAGGCACAGCTGGGTTCACAGCTGCACCATTTGGAGCAGTGGACTCATTAATATTCATGAGTCATCCCCACCAATCGGCAGAACGGATGCCATTAGCTTAGCATCTGTCGGGTTTTTGTGAGGGTTGTGTATGGAGGTTTTTTTCTCTCCCTTTTTAAATGAACTTCTTTTGACATTTTGAATTTGCCTCTGTAGGTTTTCTCTACTCGCCTTGCTCCGCTGCATCACGTAAAGGAGAGACTCAGGGGAGGCGGGCAGGAAAGAGGGATGGGTCCCAGCCAGGGCTTTGCATCTGCCTGTTGACAAACTTTATTTCTCTTTCAGCACCTGGCACCTCAGACAGGCTTCGAGGATGGAGGCAGCATCAGGTAAATTATACCTAACAAGGTTTGTGCCCATACCTGTGAGAAGAGCTGGATCCTGGCTCTCTGGAAGACAATCCTTGCTCCAGGAGTGAACTTGAGCTGCACTCACAATGCAGGAGCTGCAGTGCACAGCTCTGAACCATTATTTCCACGCTGATAAATTCATGATTTATGAAAGCAACTAGTGCCAGCCTTCATTCCCTCCTTCTCTGCTACAGCTTGTTAGACACAAATTGCAACAACAGTCTTAAATAGTTGAATTTTATTTCAGGCCAAAGCCCCTCAACTCTGAACTAAATGCCATGACAGTCCCACAGCACAGGCTGGTAAGAGAGCGCACAGAGGGATGGCCAGGAGGGAGGAGGGAGCGATAAGAACCACAAACAAACCCAAGTGCAGAGCGATGCCGAATGCCAGCGGCACGCATCCCCTGCCGGCTCTGGCTCCCAGCGGAGAGGAGTTATGGCAGCAGGAGGGCAGAATGCCTCATTGTCTGAGGGAAGGCGTGTTGTTCCTCATCTCCATCCCCAGAGCCCTCTCTCCAGAAAGAAACAAAGCCCTTGCGCCCCATTGGACTGAACATATGGCCGCCTTGCACACAGCAGAGGGACGGACGCTGTGGTGGCTGAAGGCCTGGGGCAGGGAGCTGTTACTAAGGGGGGAAATGGCTCAAAAAAAGAAAGGAGCTCACTATATCCTGCGGAAAAGACGCTCACACCTCTGCTTTATAACCAGGAGAGACAGTGGCAGCCCAGGACAGCCTTTTCCAAAACAAAGCCCCCTGAGCTGTTTGCCCTTCCCCGGCTGCAAACAGCCACTTCTCTTTTGTGGTGGCCGTGACCTATTTTGTGGGTCTCTGGCCCCACACAGCCAGGCTGAGGTCTTGGAATACCCAGGAAACCCCAGCAACAGGAGTCTCAGCACCATTCCATTCACTGGGACCGGTGGAGGAAAAGCAAGGAGCTGGGAGAATACTCACCGCCCTGTCCATGCAAGGAGGTAGGCAAGAGGCCAGCCTCCCAGAATCAAAGTGCTGCAGCGACACAGAGCCAGTGGGAATACAACTACGCAAGCATTTCTGCTGGGACAATATTCAGTGTGGCAGCTTACAATCTGCCACTTACAGACCCCCCAAACTAGTAACCTGAGGCAGTGCTCGTGGGCCCATTAACAAACATCTAAAGAAACTCAGCTCCCAAGAGAGTAAACATGGGACGCTATTCCAAACCAACAGCCCCTGGATCTTAGGCTTAATTGATAAACATCTGCATACTGTTTATTCCTACGGAGGAAGTTCAAGGAGTTGTCGTGACCAACCTCTATGCAACCAACCTGAGCAGAGGCAACTGTGAAACACTAAGCAGCCCAACCTCCCCATCGGCCCTGGGTCCATCCAGTCCCACCCGAGTGCCTGCATCTCCTTGCCTGCATCTTCTCTCTCCACCTCAGAGCAGAATCCAGAGCTCAGACCAGACCTCACTTTTCTAAAACTGTTTCTAACTGACTAGGATCCAAAGGTATAGCATGGTCCCCTCCCGAAGACCTCCTCACAGGCTGAGGAGCACACGGTCCTTCATCAGGTCTTGCAAAATCACAGCATGATGGTGAGGTAGCGGGGAGGGGAGGGGGGCTTTCCCAGCAAGGAGCCTCGGAGTCAACAACAGGAGCCCACACCTCAAAATGGTCCTTTTCTTCCTCGGGAGGCGGGGAGGGAGAACTACTCCTGCCCGATCTTGGAAAAAAGCAGCAACTGGAAGAGTGGGAAAGGGAAAAGAAGGGACAGACAAAATGAATGGATAAACACAAGTGAAGACAAACAAAAGAATGGATTATGAGTCAGTCATAAAAAAGAACGAAGTACTGATACACACTACAAAATGGGTGCACCTTGAAAATACACTAAATAAAACGATCCGTGTGTAAGTAATGCCCAAAATAGGTAAATCCAGACACAGGCAGTAGGTGAGCAGTTGCCATGAACTAGGGGTTGGGGAAAATGGGGGTCATGCTAATGGGTACAAGGTTTCTATTGGGGTGATGAAAATGTTCTAAAATTAACTCTGGTGATTAATAGTTGCACAAGTTTGTGAATGAACAAAAACGACTGAATTGTACACTAAAATGGTGAAATTTATGGAATGTGGATTATTTCTCAATCAAGTTATTTTAAGGGCAGGGGGGAGATAAAGGACATAAGAAAGTCTTCTCTTCCTTCTCCCCAGGTTTCTGTAAGAGGGCCTGCTACCCAGGGATGGGTAACATCGTCCCCAGTGCTTGAGTAACAGAACCGCACAGGAGGAAGAGAAGGCCTCTTCTGAAAGACGACCAATGCTGTGACTTTACTTTCTCTGTCAAATGGACACCTTGCTGACCCAGGTTACAGTAATCCTAGCTCCTCATGTCTCAAAAGAGAGAGCTTCAGTTACCTCTTAGCCTGGTCTCCTTTAGCCAAGTGAGAAGAGCCCTGCCTCTCTTCCTGGGCCCAGCCGCAGTTTGACATGGCGTAGCGAAGAATGGCATCAGACACAGTCGTGCGGCTTTGGCCTCGGACACAGGCTTCTATCTCAGGCACTGAAAGCTGGCTTTGCAGGAAGAGGTGTAACTGGCTGTCTGACAGGAGGACAACACTCTGCAGGACCCTGGGGCAAACACAGGTAGGACAACACGCGGCATCACCCTAAAGCTCTGTTCTCCCCAACCCCATCTTCCTCCTCTGTTTTGTTTTGTTTTGTTTTTTTTAATGTCTTTTTATTGATTTCAGAGAGGAAGGGAGGGAGAGGAAGAGATAGAAACAACAGTGATGATAGAGAATCCTTGGTCAGCTGCCTCTTGCACACCCCACCCTGGGGATCAAGCAATCCTACAACCTGGGCATGTGTCGTGACTGGGAATCGAACCGTGACATCCTGGTTTATAAGTGGACGCTCTACCACTGAGTCATGCTGGCCAGGCCCCAACCCCATCTTCTGAAGGCTCTGGCTTGAGTGAGCATGAAGAGTATAAGAAAAGGGTCTACCCCAAATGTATGCTCAATGCACCATCCCGCCTGTCACCACCCCACCCCACCCCCGCCCCTACCTCAGAAGGCAAGGGCTAGCCCGCCATGTTCACTCACTTTTCGAGGAAGTGCTGCAGACCTTGTCGTCGCTTCTCAATGAACTCATCTGAGCTGCCAAAGAAGGTTGACTTCCCAGGAAGTTCAGGTACAGGCCTGTGAGTCACGTAACGTAACACTCAACGTAAGTGTAACATGCAAGACAGCCATATCAGCCCTGACCAAGGACATCCCCTAAAAAGAGGCACAAGTCAACACAAATGGCTTCTGATAAGGTAGCAAGGGTGGGAAACGAACAATGACTCACTGCACACATGTCTCAAGCCCTACACTCCCTACACTAAGTGTTTCACGAACCTTCTTCCACTAATCCTTCCAAACTCCATGAGGACATTAGTGTTCTCATTTTACTAGCAAGGAAGAGGATCAGAGCAGCTGAGAAAATGTCCCAGTGCCACACAGTGAATAAGCAGCAGAGCTGCCATATGAACCAAACCTACAGCTTCAAAACTCCGTGCTACTGCCCAGCCTGTGCTGCTCAGTGGTTGAGCGTCCACCCACGAACTAAGAGGTCACCTGTTCAATTCCAGGTCAGAGCACACGCCTGGGTTGCAGGCTCAATCCCCAATAGGGCGCATGCAGGAAGCAGCCAATCTATGCTTCCCTCTCCCATTATTGTTTCTATTTCCCTCACCTTTCCTTTTTCTAAAAATAAAAAAATATATATTTTAAAATATGTAAGACAGCCCTCGCTGGCTTGGTTCAGTGGATAGACCGTCAGCCCGTGGACTGAAGGCTCCCAGGCTCAATTCCGGTCAAGGACACATACCTTGGTTGCAGACTCGATCCCTGCCTAGCTGGGATCCCCAGACCTAGTCGGATGCGTGCAAGGAGGCAACCAACCCATGTGTCTCTATCACGCTGATGTTTCTCTCTCTGTCTCTCCACTTCCCTTCCACGCTCTCTAAAAAAAAAAAAAAAAAAAAACAAACCAAAGGAGAAATATCCTCAGGTGAGGATTAACAACAACAAAAAACAGCAAGGCTAGAGATGGCCAGCTTTTCAGGGGGATTTCCGACTGGCTTATGAAGGCCTGACCCATGACAATGGCCTCATCAGTCCAACATGGTCATTAACTGGCCAGGTCATCAACAGGCCATCCGTCACCAGAGCATTCAGTGCCCATTTTGTGGTGGAATCACTATTCTAAATGGTCTCCAGTGTTTAGATTTATTTGGGAGGTATAAGTGAGGAGTGAATGTACTCTTCCTTAAGGCTCTCAGTCTGTTGTGCCACTGGGAAAAGGTCTTTGCACACGCACACACACACACACACACATCACAATTTTTACAAGTCTAATGGGCAGGACCACCACCTGTCAAGTAAGTCCAGGTGCTAAAAAGTTTCTGGTAACCAGTAATAGGCACATTTAAAATGCTGGCAGAACATGTGTTTAGCCCTAGACTAATACATACAAAAAAAGAAAAATATATTTTACATTTCTATGGCACTCTTAGGTCAAAAAACTGGAAATAGGAACTCTGTTCTTTACCTTTTCCCACTAACTGGAAAACATAATTTAAGGACAGATTTCTCAGTTTCCTTAGTGCCGGGCATGTTGCCGCGTTTTCCTCATTGTAAACTCTCATCCCCAAGTAAGTACCTAAAAAGCCAGTCTCAGACCCAGGAAGGAAGCAAGAGCGGACTCACACTAAACCAGCGTTTCTCTGTAGCTGCTTTCGCAGCCACACGAACTCACGGTAGCGGCGACGCACACAGGATGTCTTGGCAGTAAAGGCCTTGCTGTTGGTCTACAGGAGAAAGTACATGAAAGGGATTTAGTGGGAAAAGACCAATGTCACACAAACTCCCCATCATCGCGCTCACTGAGGACCTGAGCCACTAGGCCACAGTCCTGATCAGGGGCTCCGACTGGAGCAGGATGCCACGAGGCAGCCTGCAACTAACCCTCAGGCACACCCCAAGCTCTTCTTCCTCTCCTCCCTCCCTTTCTTCCGTCTCAGGCCTGTCAAAAACATCCACAAGACAGTTCTGTCTCAGCACTATCCCTCGGCCCCGGCAAATGTCGATCCCAATACAGAAGTATGATGCACTTACGTGGAGGAAGATCTTATAATCTACGTAAGAATTCCAGGAGCCCTCATTCTGCACACGGGGGTCCTGGACACGCACAGTGATCACCTCCTGGAGGCAAGAAATGCTCCTTCAGCTCCAGCTCACCCATACAGCACGGCAGCTTTGACAACTCAGGTTGCCAGATTTTCTCCAAACAGCACCAATTCTCATTCATTTGTTCATTTACTCATTAATCCAACAAATACTTATTGACCCTTATGTGTCAGGCACTTTTCTAAGACACTGAAGGTAGCACATGAAAAACTCTTGCCCTCATGTAGCTTACGTTCTAGTACAGTGTAAGAAATGGAAAAGTCAGTCAAAATGGAACCTCATTTCCCAGAAATGCCTTTACTACCGATTTCCCGCTCCCGGTCTTATTGTGAGCTCATCAGAACCACCTAGGTATTACTTACAGAAAGATACCGTGAAGCAGTGATTTGTACCTTTTCCCAAATCCCCTCCAACTCTGACCCACCTGTTCTGTGAAGACCACAAGCTTACCTCCTGCTCTTGGTTCTCCAACATCCTACATCAAAAGCCCATTGCAAGAAAACACCTGAGGGGACGCAAAGGACAAAGGATCATGGTTAGTGTGCTTCTATTCTTATCACCCTTTACCAGGGAAAAACCCTGAAAAGCTTTAACCGACCCTCCTGGGCAAAACCAGGCACCTTTTCCCCTTCTTACATAAAACTTAAGAGGAAGCAAAAAAATTCCACCACATTAGCTCTATGCCAGCTACAAGCCCCAGGGGGTGTGCCTCCCTTTCCAAACCCCGGCCAAAGCCCTTGACGAGGCCACCTCTAGCCAAAGCATGTTTGGGTCTGTGCAGTGTTCACCTCCAGCAACCAGGTTCCCACTGTAAACCCTTTCTGCCTGAAGGCTGCAGGCGAAAAGCAGTGTCTTGTGGGGGCACACAGCAGCGCTGTGCAAGTGAGGCTAACATCGCCCCCTCCTGGCTGCTCAGAGACAGCCAAACCCCACAAACAGATAAATCAGAACTGGACGCAAGGGAGCACCAGAATGGGTTGCCCAGGGTTGATCTTCCCTTATCTATTCGGTTCTCCAGAACGCAAGCCAGTGGTTCTAATTGTCTCGTTGCTGGACATGTACCTCTGCCCAAACACCCCACAGCTGCCCCGGCGACTCAGGATGTTTCCACTCCTTTGTAAAGATTCATTAAAGCCTCAGCTGCCGATTTCCCCCCCCTGTGGCAGTTTGCATGCGCAGTGACATCGCCCACTCCGACAAGGGGGCCATGAAGGTTGCAGCGCAGGGTTACTCCGGTCCAAAGGGGCCCATGATGTCGCCTTTTGTTAAAATACAGCACTAATCTTATTACTCCTAGAACCACTCCAACGGCATCCACCCTGGCTGCCACCTGCGCCCCCTTCTCCTCTCTTAAGAGCGGAGCAATAAGGTTTAATTTCCCTTTTCAATTTACCTTGAAATGAAAACTGACTTCAGCCAATACGCACTGCCAACAAATGATCGTGCCTGGCTCCTGGGAAAACAGGCTATCTCTAAGACCCCCCCCCTCCCCTTCTCCCCATGCCCATTCGCATGCACTCATCTTTACATTCCCACAATTAATTTTAAACACATCCCCTTATTAGTTCTGCCTTACCATTAGAAGAGTGTGTAATGAGTTTCCTTCTATCTTATGTTTTGCTAACACAAGGCAAATGTTTCAGGAGGAGGGAAACTCATTTACACCACGAAATTTGCAGAGCAAACAGCTTTTCCAATTCTTTCCACACACAGTCACTGCACTGAGACAAAACTGCAGGGTATGTGACAACACTGGGCTACACGATCGAGCCAACCAAAGGCTTTATGACGGCAATGCCATCTTGAACAGTGTTCTTGCTGACAATCTGATTTTTCATCGGATGCGGGCACCACTGCAAAGGGGTCCTGAACGGAAAGGTAGGTGATGCCAATGCCATGACAACTGATGTACAAAATCTCAGTGTAGGCAGTCAAAGGCCTGTGACCAAAAGACCAACTCACTGTGAACAATGAATGTCCTCCGATTTAAAAATATTTCTTTCTCTTTTCTTTTCAGGCACTTGGTAAACTGCCAGCATAGAAGCAGAGCTAAAAGATTCTGAAATGTCTTTTCATGAAAGTAACAACAGGAAAGACAATGCTTTTTGAGTTGCCAGCCACCCACAAACTCGATGGAGCTCAAACCTCTCCTGTGCCTTGCAAGGTTTGCCAAATTAAGGGCAGTAATTGAGGAACTAAACTCAGCGCTCTTGGTCTCGAGAAGAGTTGCCTAAGGAAGAGTTTGCACCACCTCCATGTGCAAGTTCCCCTCCTTTCCTTTGGGGCTGATACCAGTTAGAAACAAATAGCTGTAAACTGGCTTTTAAAAAATCCTAGGACCCAAAGATGCTGTGTACTTGCGTCTAACATTTGAAGGGCACCAAGAAAGTTTCCATTGTAACTCTCCTTAAAAACGCACTGGCACAAATACCAAAACCTACACCTCAAGTAGTAACCTCTAGCAACTGCTCTTCTCCACTAGCTCCCTCCCCATACCGCCACTCCTCAGACGGAGATGCAGCTCAGTTCCTTGGGGCGGAAAAGGGAGGTGGACTTCAGCTCTATGATCTGGGAGATGGATCCCTGTCACCCAAATAAGAACAGAGTCCGCGATTATCTCAGCTCCTTATGCAGCTCGGAGCTAAATCCATTTCTTGGGTCCATTCAATCCCATCTGAAGTTTCCTCTATTTCTCCACCTGAACCAGCACCAAGAACTAGCGAGAGCTCTGGCTGGTTTGGATCAGTGGATAGAGCGTCAGCCTGTGGACTGAAAGGTCCCAGGTTCGATTCCGGTCAAGGGCATGTACCTTGGTTGTGGGCACGTCCCCAGTGGGAGGTGCGCAGGAGGCAGTGAATTGATGCTTCTCTCTCATCAATGTTTCTGGCTCTCTATCCCTCTCCTTTTCTCTCTGTGAAAAAAATCAATAAAATATATTATTTTTTTAAAAATCCGGTGGTAAAAGTATACTGAGCCACGGGGACTTCCATCCCTTCTAGCTCATTCTTGAGCCAGCTGGCAACTCAAAAAGCTCTCCTTCCTGAACACCCGCAGGTGGTAGAAGCCTCCCCTGTCAGACCAACCTCAGTGTGTTCCCAGCCAGCCAGCCGGGCTCCACTCCTCTGTCCCTCCGTCATTGGCCGATCCTCCCACTTAGGAGGTAAGTCACAAAGACGACCGCAATCTAAAATACTTGCCAATACCCACAGTCCTAACCGTTTGAGTAAATGTCCCCAAACTCGTTTATTCCGGCCACATTCCTCCCCATCCCCAGCCTTCATTCTTAACCACCTAGGAGCAAAGGGCACCTCGTCATCCTCCTTTGCCTATGAAGCTTGGAGAATAGGAAGGAAAGATGCTTTATTCTTCTTTACAAATGAATAGCGGGTCCTGGCGGGCTAGCTCAGTCGGTTACCTGATATGCCAAGGTTTCGGGTTCCATCCCAGGGTCAGGGCACATACAAGAAGCAACCAGTGAATGTATAAACAAGTAGAACAAAGGGATGTCGCTCCCTCTCTCACTCTCTCTCATATCCAGCGGTTCTCAACCTGTGGGTCTCGACCCCTCTGGCGGTCGAAGGATCCTTTTCCAGGGGTCGCCTACGACCATCCTGCATGTCAGATATTTACATGACTATTCATAACAGTAGCAACATTACAGTTATAAAGTAGCAACGAAAATAATCTTATGGTTGGGTCACAACATGGGGAACTGTATTTAAAGGGCCAGAAGGTTGATAATAATAAATGGAAAGGCTGGGATCCCTCCCCTGGATCCCCGAGCAAGTACAGCCTTTACGCCCGAAGCTGAGACAGTGCCTAGGAATCGAGGTCCCCATCCCAAGCGCCACCACGGCCGCTGGAACCCGCTGCCCTCCCGCGAGGAGGACCTGCCTCCCCCCACGCCCACCGCCTCCACGCGGCCCGGCCCGCCCACGCGCCCTCACCTGAGCGCAGCACCCACTCGCCACAGCGCCAGCGTCCCACCATATAGCCGGCCTCCGCTTCTCCTTCCGGGTGAGTGCCGGAGCCCCAGTGCACGACGGGAAGCAGCGCCCGGCACTCCAATCCCCGGCGCCCAGGACGCCCCGCCCCCGCAGGCCCGGGCTCTTAGGGGCAACCCCGCTTCCCCGGAGGCGCGCTCCGTCCCCACCCCAGGCCCTGGCGGCAGTCGGGGACCCGGAACCATTCACTCCGGGTGCTGCCGGGCGGACGCCGGTGAGGGGCGACCAAGGAGCTCTGAAGTGCAATCCAGGGCCTTGCCCGCCCATCGTAGTCGGGCCAGCCAATCAGCGGCCAGGGAGCGTCATTAAAGGTCTAAAAGAGGGGGTCCCCGAGCTTTCCGTTCTGCAAAGCGAGGTGTTGTTGAGTGTGGGAGGGTCCGGGGAGAAGGCGCCCCGGATCCTGGAGCCTCGCAGAGTCCCGAGAGTCCGCAGGTGCGCCGGCACCGGAACCGTGAAGGCCGGAACTCGGGTTCGTGAAACCACAGGTTCCGTGCGGACACCCGCCCTGAAACGGTTCAGCAACACACGTTTCACTCGCCAGAACCGCTGCTAGTCAGTGAGGAAGAACAATGCGTTGAGTGTGATGAAGACTTTTTTATGTTGTTGAAATGTTTTTTAACTACCGCTTGAACGATTTTGCTGGCAAGGATAATATCAAGGAAAAAGTTAGGGTCACCAATACAAGCTCTGGCGCTAAGTGCTGGGCACTCGGCCCTGTGGCCTTAGACTGGTGGCCCTAACTCTTCCGAAGGCCTTCATTTCCTCATCTCTAAAGGGAAGGTCATTGACACACTTCACAGCAGCTTTCTTCAAACTTGTTGATTTCGGGATTCCTTTACATTCTTAAAAATCATTAAAGCAGCTTTTGTTTATGTGGGATGATTCACCAAGTTAGGAATTAAAATGGAGAAATTTAAAAGCATTTTTTGGGGGGTGGTGAACACACAATACGGATGATGTATTATAGGATTGTATACCTGAAACCAATTTTATTAACCAATGTCACTTCAAGACATTTAATTTAAAAAAATTTAACCATTTATTAACCTAAAACAATAATAGCTATGACGTGTAAAGATAATGTTTTAGGAACTATAATTACACTTGTTCATAATTTTTGAGTAGAGTGACATTGTATTACAATCTTGCAAATTTCTTTAATGTCTGGCTTAATGGAAGACAGCTGAATTCTCTGCTTCCCCATTCTCTGTTGTACTACATTATTTTGGTCTAGGAACTGAAGAAAATCCTGTCTCACATGGATTTTTTTAGCCTTCTCTGACTATTGTGGATATCTTTCTTTGATACTAGCAAAACTCAACAAATGGTAGTTTCTTAAAGGTTGGTTGCAGTGGGGTATCGGAAACCATTTGGGAAATACTGGTTTACTGAGTTATACAGATCTTTCAAATATTGATGCATTTCGTTCAATATTTTTAAAAGTCACATTTATTAAAATAATCACTGATGTCATCAGTTTTGTGAAGCTGTTAATCTCACTTTGGTGAATACCATATTTCCCAAGTTATTTCGGCATGAAAGCTCAAATACTAAAATAGAAATATTTTCCTTGAATGAAAGCTTATTTCATTCAAATATACAACTCTGAATAACCATAGTTTTTCTGAGTCATTCTTTCAAAAAAAATTTGTGTTCTATGATCAAGAGCAGCTAGTGTAACCCACACCTCAAACAATTGCACAACCTTCTATATTTCAGTAAGCAGCAGGCGTGCTTTATGTACATCTTCCATTTCATCACAGAGAACATTAAAAAGATAGAGTCTAGGGAAGAGATTTCATAAAGTTCATAATTTGTACTATCAAAGGTAGTCTTAACTGAAAGTGGCCTTTTAATTCTTTTTCTGCATAAGTATAGCAGTGAAAAATGCAATGACTCTGCTATAAGTTGATGCCACGCTGCCTTGATTCATGCTAAGGTGCCAGCAGTTTCACCCACTGTTACTTTTGTACCATCAGTGAAAATGTCAACATAATGGAAAAGATCAAGTAATGTCTTAATATTACCAGGAAAATAATTGTGACCATGCAGACTCTGAAATTGCCTCTGGCACTCTCAGATTCTATGGACTATACTTGGAGAACCACAGAGTATAACTGCAGTATATGTATCCATTCACTCAGCAAATATTTAATTTATTGAGCCTTTTCTGTGAGCTGAAAACTGATTTTGGCAGTGAGTCAAACAGAAAAATATTCTGACCTCCTGGAGCTTATATTTTAAAGACTATACCAACAGCCCTAACCGTTTTTGGCTTGGTGGATAGAGCGTTGGCCTGCGAGCTGAAGGGTCCTAGGTTTGATTCCAGTCAAGAGTACATGTCCAGGTTGTGGGCTCGATCCCCAGTGAGGGGCTTACAGGAGGCAGCCAACCAATGATTCTTTCTCAACATTGATGTTTCTATTTCTCTCTTCCTTCCTCTCTGAAATAAATAAAAAATGTATAAAAAAAAATAAAGTACAAACAAAAAAGAATATAAGGGCTTAGCTTTGCATTACCCACTTGAAATATTAATACGTTTATTAAATAATTTGAGTGTAATATGGGTTTTATGAACAGTTGATCCCCTATCTCGAGCTTATTTTGCCAACAATTTCCAACACTTGATAATAGGGCCAATCCTTATCATACCAGAAAAGCTAGCAAATGATATAAGTACCTCTCCTAGCAGTGATCCCTTCTCTTGAGAAAACTAATCAATGTCAGGGATATGGGTGCATGATTTGAGAAGTATAGATTTTATTACCATCCTTCATTACCTGGCAGTCACGTGAGAATCAGACTGACCAGGTGGGCAAGTAAGAGTCTTAAGTGTATTTGCCTTTTAAAAGAGTGCTTGTTAACCCCAAATGAATAAATCTTTAACAATAGAATTTCAAAGGAGTAATCAAAATGAAACAAAGACACCCATTAGGATGGCTACTATTTAAAAAAAAAAATTGGAAGCAACTGGAGAGGAGAAATTGAAACCTTTCTGCACTGTTGGTAGGAATGTAAACTGATGCAGCCACTACGAAAAACAGTACGGCAGTTTCTTTAAAAATTAAAAATATATTTACCATATGAACCGGAAGATCCACTGTTGGGTATGTAACCAAAAGTACTGAAAATGGTATTTCTCGAAGAATATGTGAACACCCACGTTCATAGCAGCATTATTCACAATAGCTAAAATGTGGAAGCAAATTAAGGGTCCAACAGTGAAGGAATGGGTGCGCAAAATGTGATATATACACACAATGGGATATTCTTCAGCTTAAAAAGGGAGGAAATTTTAACATGTATGACAACGTATATCCATAATGTTCTTGAGGACATTATGCTAAGTGAAATAAGCCAGTCACAAAAAGACAAATATAATTCCACTTACATTGTTAGGGACAAAAGCAGAATATTGGGACTAGCTTTGGTTGTGGGAAATATTAATCATGCTCTGTTAACCATGATTGCCTAATTCTGGTGAAAGAAAGGACATTCTAACCTGGCTGGGAGTTGCATGCCCTTCGGACCTGGGAGTCAACCTAGGAATGTGGTCCATTCTCATTCAAGAACTGCCTATTATCATGGAAAGATTAACAACCTTATCACCCAAACAATGGAGTCCCACCTCAGCTTGCATTGCCTACTTCCCCTTCCCTGTTTAATGGGTATAAAGTTTCAATTTTACAAATGAAAAGAGTTACAGAGATGAGTGATGGTGATGGTTGCACAACATTATGAATTTACTTAATAGCACTGAGCTGTACACATAAAAATGGTTGAGATGGCAAATTATATATACATATATTTTTTTAAAATATATTTTATTGATTTCAGAGCCGAAGGGAGAGGAGAGAAAGACAGAAACATCAGTGAAGAGAGAGAATCATTGGCTGCCTCCTGCATGCCTGACACTGAGGATTGAGCCCAAAACCCGGGCATGTGCCCTGGCTGGAAATGGAACTGCAACTCCCTATGCTGGCCCGGCTTAGCTTAGTTTATAAGACTAACTTGACCTGAGTCTCTTGTTTATGCCTCTGGAAATCATAAGTAAAATTTGAACTGTTTCCCAAGGTTGATATGAGGTAAGCACTGACTAATTCCCCTATACTTTAAGAAAATTCTAATGTAACTAATAACTGTGAAGAATAAAGAGTCATTACTTTCCCACTAATGTAATGCTTTACATCAGCATACCTCTAAGCCTCATTCCATGTTTTGTTTTGCGTGCTCCCAGTACACAAACTGTCTGTGTGTACAACACATGTTTACTCATTACTACTAACGATTCATTGGTTTTTCTTTGGCTATTTCTGAACCTTAGATACAAGCATGGTTTCTGCCTATTTCTGTTTCTTTGGAGTGACGGGGTGGAGTGCTCGTGGGGATAAGGGGATTCTTTGCTAATGCTATCCTTTGGCATAACTAATAAAAAGGGTAAATTCAAGATGCCAGGATGACACCTTCCAGAGGGACCCAGCATAGTCTGAAGCAAGCATGTCAAATTCGCAGCCCGCGGGCCGTATGTGGCCCAATAGTGAATATTTTTGCGGTCCGGCCAATATAATGGTATGTAAGAAACGTTTTAATAAAAATATTGTAACTTAATTTTTACAATATCCTGTTATAGTTATTAGTAACAAACTACAATGTTTGCTAATGACTGATTACTGCAATTGTGTTGCATTCATTTCCCTGATGGGCCTTTCGTCCAGGTGCACCGTTTCTCTCCACTAACACTAGCAGTGAATACTAGCATTTTAGCAGCCAATTGCCAGCCACATCGTTAGTCTTGGGCTGACTCGTTTGGTGTGTGCAACAGGAGATATTTCGCTTTCAGACAACAAAAAGAATGTGTTTATTTGCGTTACACTTATTAATGTGTGCAGTTCTTCAGTGTCTGGTATTTAAGAAAAAAATATTAATTTTCATTTAAATGTTCTATGATTTTATGTTAACGATGACTCATTTATTTCAGCCCTTTGTATTCAGCATGTCTCTATCGAAATAAACCTGCGTTTCTATGAAAATGTTAGCTTTTGGGGTTTTTTAGCGGCCCACATACACTTAAACCTTTATTGGGCCTGTGTTAGCCTTTGAGTTTGACATGCTTGGTCTAATGAGTCAGGGGAGACCTCCAAAGGAAAGCAATCTAAAGGCTGAGAAGTAGGAAGGAGCCTTACAGAAATTTGAGGAGGAGGGAATTAAGGATTTCAGAGATTTTGTAAAGTTCTGGTGAGAAACCTGTTAAGATTCAAAAATGCTGAGAAAGTGAATTCCTCTCCAGAAGCGGCTCGTCTTTAGGACCAAGCGTCCAGGGACTTGCTCCTAAAAGCACGTGTTCTAATTTTCCAGGTTACGAGGTTCTAAAGGACACTCCCCCAACACCTGGCAGTTTAAAAACCAAACTCCCCGAAAACCTCCTAAATAGTGCGTGGCGGCGTAAGACGCGCGCAGCACTTTGGGTCTTGTAGTCTCGGATAGACCCTGTGTCCCAGAGAGCAGTGCGGCAGGTCGTCGCGCCTGCGCAGTGCGGGCGGCGGGCAGCGCAGAGTGAGCAGCTCTTTTGTTCGGCTGAGGAGAGGGCCGTTGGCTTGGGCCTGCGGTACGCCGCTTCAGTGAGGGTTCGACCGTGGCCACCCGGCCTGTTGTCTCTCTGGGCGCCACTCCTCCGGCCCCCGCGACGTGACGCGCCAGTAGCGCAGTACCGATTCCTCTCGTGCTCTTGGGCGCTGCTCTGAGGTAAGGAGTCCGCTAGAGGCGGGGAAGCGGCGGGGTGGAGGGGGCGGGGGAAGGTGCGCGGCGGCGGCGGGAATCCTGGGTGAGGGCCCCCGGCTCACCGCCCAGCTGGAGAGCGGACCCCGCGCTCTTCCCGCGCCGCGGTTCCCCGCCGCGCGCTGGGAGTCGCTGGGGCCTCGAGAGCCGGAGGGAGGAAGGGGGCGGGGTGGCGCATTCCGAGGCGGACGCTATGGAGGTGCGGCGTGGGCCTCACTCTCGTGGGTCGCTCGCTCTAGGCGACCTGGGGAGACCCGGGCACTGCTGCCTGGACTGGGTGGGCGGCTGCAGGATTGCACGGGAGAGGAGAGACTTGATGGACACTGGGGACCGGGACGGGCCGGGCGGCCTTAGCGCTGGGACGTGCGTGTGGAGGGTTCGGAACTGCGAGAACCGAGGCTTCGAAACGTAACCTGAGAACTCGGGGTCTGGCCGGGGCTCCCAGAGGAGTTGCGCTTGCAAGGAGCTCGGAGCAAGTTGTAAGGGGGTGCTGCGCAGCCCCAGGGGTGGAGGCCTGGATGGGCAACGTGCGGCGCATACAGCGCTTCGGGGAGCCGGGGGGGGGGGGGGGGAGGAGGAGGAAGAGGGAGCAGTGATTCGCCCGCCTTGGCTCTGGAGCCGGGAGCGTCGGCGGGAGGTTTCGCGAGTGTTTCTGTCAGGTCTTGTAAGGCCTTGGAGGTCCCAGGGGAGACCTGGCCGCCCTTCCTGCCCGGCGGGTCCAGCGGGGAGGCTGCAAACACCGTGTGTGAAGAGAGGATGCTGCGCGCACTCCTCCCTCCGCCGGGCCTCCTGCTCCCTCCACTCCGAGGGGCGCGAGGAAGTTACAAGTTCAAGGGCAGCTCTTTGCACTCCGCTTCGGAATTCGTTTCTTACGCTTTTATCCGGGATTGTTACAGATCCGTCGCAAAGGGCAGTGAACTTGTGGAAATGTGTAGGCGCGCTAGCCTGTGAGGGATCACGTTGGATTTTGAGGGATGGGGGGAATTGGGAGACAAAGAGGGGAAGGAAAGGTCCTTAGACCGTCCCGTCCCACCCCCCACCCTCTTGGGCTCTCGGTTTTGTCTTGTTTTTAGCCAGCCTCGTTGTTGGAAAATTTGACTACGGAGGGAGCAGTACTTTACCCCCTTTTCTAAGCGTCAAAGGAAGGTTTTTCACGACTTTTGTATAATATTCAGGCATATATGGGTTTCGCCCAATGGAACCGCAGTTGATTAAAAGGTCAGTTACACGAGGAGGTCCGGCCCACAGTAGATAGCTTCCTCCATGGTGGTAGGAATCGTGGCAGCCGTTTGGAAGGTCCTGAAAGGCCCGTGGCTGTGGAGTAGATGCAGGAATACACTTGGTTGGACATTGACGTAGGAAGTGGTATGATGGCAGGACGCCCTGTTGGAGTCCGTGGCCCCTGGATGACACATTAGGAGTCTTAAGGGTCTTGAGTCATTTCTAACTCCCTGTGGTTCTGTGTGTTTTTTTTGCCATTGGATACTGTAGCCACAATTGTTTTCTTTATCATCAAAAATGTAAACAGTGTGTTAGCCAGGTGCTTCTAGTTTGATGAAAGAAGACAAGCGAGGATACCCTAGTCTTCTGTATTTTTGACTACAGGATACTAAAAGTTTTCTAACCATACATGGAAAGAAAAGAAGCAGCCGTCATATCTTCCGGTACCCATTTCAGTGCGTAGGGGAATGTTTCTTTCTGGGTTCACACCATTTAAAGCGGGAATTGATGCATTTTTGTCATTTTCTAGTAATTTATGTGTCAGAATCTTCCTTTTTCGTATTCTATCTCTGGTGGTATAATATTTTGCATTCGACTTGATAGGTTTTTCACTTCATAGGTTATTTCTCTGTAGAGTTTTGCTTTTTTGATATTTTAGAGAAAGAAAAACATCGACTTGTTGTTCTACTTATTTATGCACTCATTGGTTCTTGCATGTGCCCTGACCAGGGATCAAACCCTGCAACCTTGGTGTATCCAGATGATGCTCTAACCAACTGAGCTACCTTCAGGGCTCTCTGGAGAGTTTTGGGAATAAAATGCTAATGGCTAGTTTATGGGCTGCATAAAATGGGGCCATGCCTCTTGTTCATCCAAGTGTCTGGCACAAGGTAAGCAGTTCATATTGTTGAATGAATGGCTAGGGCTTTGAGATCCTTTCTGAGAATTCTGTGTGTCAGTCAGCAAAATGAATTACACCTACATAATCAGTTTGCTTCGATCTGTGACATTTGGCAGAGAAAAATTGTTACCTGTCTTAGTGTTGGTTTTTAATATACTCATCCTGGCATTAATTACAGAAAAAGTATGCAGATAATGCAGGTGGCAATTTTAAGTGCCTTAGGTGAAGAGTAGGAGAAGCCCCAAGTTCTGGCTTTGAATAGCAAGCTATATAGTTTGAATGTTTTCTATTTTTTAAAAATATATATTTTATTGGTTTTTTTACAGAGAAGAAGAGAGAGGGATAGAGAGTTAGAAACATCAATGAGAGAGAAAGATTGACCAGCTACCTCCTGCACACCTCCTACTGGGGATGTGCCCACCACCAAGGTACATGCCCTTGACCGGAATCGAAACTGGGACCCTTCAGTCCACAGGCTGACGCTCTATCCGCTGAGCCAAACCGGCTAGGGCTGAATGTTTTCTATTTTAAAAGTACCTTGAAAAATCTTTTGTGTCCTTTGTACAGTTAAATAAGTATTTCCAGTAGTGATGTTTATTGGAAAATTGAACAGCCTTTCCAGGGTTAATTGGAGAAGTTATTCAAATATGGACAAAATTCAGATGCTGTCTGTGTTTGAATTGAATAACTTGTGTGAAATCTTTCCTACCTTGAGTTTTTATGACTTGTCTGTGAAATTATGCCATTTCCTTTAATAATAAGCAACACATTGGAGGCCTAATAGAACTCTGGTATTTGAGTGGTTAGTGTCAGTAATCTGGTTTTATTGTGTTAACTGAATGCTTTGGTTTCTGCTTTTAATTCCAACTTAGTCATTCTGGTGTAGCTTTCTAATAACTTTTATTTCATCTTAAACAAAAATATTTGTTTCATATATAGCTGTTCTAATATTTGCAGATCCCTGTGGCCTCTCAACCCAAATCTATAATTTCATTCATATCTACATACTATAAAGGGGTTAGCCAAGTTTCTGATTACATCTTAGATAATATTCTAATTTTATTCACAGATCAGTATTTTAGTCCTAGATCCTGGAATTCGAAGGCAGAGATTCCTTTAAAAAATGAAATCCTTGTTCACTGAATATGTGGCACAAGTTTTTGTTTTCTGCTCAGTAAAGTTTTCCATCTGGAAAGCATTTGCCTTACAAACAGCCACAGCTAACGACTAAAAGCAGTTTGAAAACATGAATCAGGAGGACTACAAACTGAATATACTGCTACACATGCCTTCAACTGCCTTTTGAGGAAATATATAGTTGCTAATGCTGAGCAAAGGTACTTCTTCCTTTTTTTCCATTTAGGGTTAGTAGGTTAGATGTATCTTGCTGATCATTCCCTAAAAAGATGACAGCTTTGGACTTCTGTTCCCTGATTATCTGAGTCTGAGACATCTTTATTGCTCATGTAGGGTTCAACACCTTATATGGCGCCAGACAAACCTTTGAGTGTCTTAAGTGAAAATAGAAATGATGCTTTGGGAAATGCAAGGAAAAGAGAAATAATATTCAGCTTGGGTAGGGAAATAATGTTTCATTTGGCTTAGCTTATAATATTTAGCTTTTTAATAGTGAGCAAGGCCATGCATGGAGAAACGTGTAGGATGTGTTCAGGTTATGGTTTCCTGTTTTGTTTTGGTGTTTTAATATATTTTTATTGATTTCAGAGAGGAAGGGAGAGAAATAGAAACATCAGTGTTGAGAGAGAATCATTAATTAGCTGCCTCTTGCATGCCCTACACTGAGGATCAAGCCCACAAACCGGGCATGTGCCCTGACCAGGAATCAAACGGTGACCTCCAGGTTCATAGTCGACGTTCAGCCACTGAGCCACGCCAGCTAGACTGGTTTTCTGTTTTGACAGCATTGTAGGTTTTGTGAGAGAAACAGTGGTATAGAATGGTCAGAACCACAGGATGTTAAATATTAAATACTGTGGAGTTTGGACGTTAAGGAGGAAGAGGCCTTGTACACCAGGAATCGAACCGCATCCTCCCGGTTCATAGGCCGACACTAAACCACTGAGCCACACAATCTGGGCTTACCTTTTTATATTTTACTCACAGCCCAGTGCACAAAAATTTGTCCACTCTGTGTGGGGAGGTCCCTCAGCCTGGCCGGCGCCCTCTCACAGTCTGGGACCCCTCAAGGAATGTCCACCTGCTGGCGTGCCTGGCCAGCCTGGGTGAGGGGTTGATGGCTGTTTGCAGGCTAACCAAGCCCCCGCCCCCCAGTGGGGACCCTCACTCCATAGGGTGTGGCCAGCCTGGGTGAGGGAATGAGGGCCGTTTTCAGGCTGCCCACAGCTCCCATTGACCCAACGTCCCAGCAAGGCAGGCTGGAAGCAGGTTTCTGGGGTTTATTTATCTTCTATAATTGAAACTTTGTTACCTTGAGTGGAGGCCTAGGCAGGCAACAGAAGCCTCCTGTTTGCTTCAGCTCAATGGCTTCTATAATTGAAACATTGTTGGCTTGAGCAGAGGCCCAGCTGGCCTAGGCAGGCAGTTGCAACGGAAGCCTCCTGTTTGCTCTAGCTCTGTAGTTGTCGGCCTCCGTTTTGGCTGGGTTAATTTGCATACAGCCACTCTGATTGACTGAGGATGTGTGGTTTGGGTATCTTGGAGTGCTAGTTATTTGCATATTACTCTTATTAGATTAGACTAGAGGCCAGTGCACAAGAATCGTGCACTCCCAGGGGCGGAGGCAGTGCCCATCAGCCTGGCCTGCTCCCTCTTGCAGTTTGGGAGCCCTCATAGTGGGAGGAGTAACTGAGGGGGAGTGGGGAAGCTTCTGTGTTGAACATCTGCCCCCTGGTGGTCAGCACACATCATGCAACTGGTTGTTCCGCCCTTTGATTGATTTGCATATTACCCTTTTATTATATAGGATTATTATATAGGATCTTTTGGTCCTGGCCTTGTGTCTTGCTATTGGGGACTTTGAGAAATTTTCTTTGCTTCAGTAAGCCTTAGTTTCCTCATTTGCCAAACAGACTTAAAAGAGTTGTTCTGAGGATTGAATTAAGTGCCTTTATATGCATTAAGTGTTAAGGATTCAATAAGTGTTTAGTTGTTATTATCACTTAGCCTTAAGGGATTCACAAAAGCCTGTACTTGGGTGTCCTTATATTCTGCTAGCCTGACCAAACAGCTCCATTTGCCTGGGTCTGAGAGGGTTCCTGTGATGTGGAACTTACTTGGTCACCCTATATTCCACCGAGGTTCTTAGTAAATGCCAATTGATTTGATTTGTTTTTTTAAATAGGTAGGATTAAAAGTAGTAGAACTGTAGATATAAACTTTTATTTATTTATTTTAAATATATTTTATTGATTTTTTTTTTTTTTTTTTTTTTTTTTACAGAGAGGAAGAGGGATAGAGAGCTAGAAACACCAATGAGAGAGAAACATCGATCAGCTGCCTCCTGCACACTCCCCACCGGGGATGTGCCCACAACCAAGGCACATGCCCCTGATCGGAATCGAACCTGGGACCCCAGAGTCCACAGGCTGATGTTCCATCCACCGAGCCAAACCAGTCAGGGCGATAAAAACTTTTATAGCTATTAATTGACTAGGTCTTAAACCTAAGCTAGAGGGGGAAGTAAAACAAGGAATGGAAAAAGACTAGATGAAAGAAGGATGAAGTTGGTAGTGATGTGCACAATAATGATCACCTGGTCATTGCCTACCACTCCCCTCAGTCTAGCTCTTTCTAATCTGGCCATGTTTGTATTCCTCATAAAGCAAGCTCTACTTACCTTAGGACTTTGAGCCAGCTATTCCTTAAACTTGGTGTATTTTTCTGATTTTTGCTGAGTTGTCTCGTCATTTGGTTCTCTTTAAATGTTACTTAATAATCTAAAGGTATTTTTTACTAATTTTGTTTTAGGTGATCTTTTTTATTTTTTAACTAGGAGCCTGGTGCACAAAAATTCATGCACTTGGCGGGTGAGGGGTTGAGGGCCATTTTCAGGCTGCCTACAGCCCCTTCAGGGTTTGGATCCCTACTGGGGTGCCTGGCCAGCCTGGGTGAGGGGCTGATGGCTGTTTGCAGGCTGGCCGTAGCTCCCATTGACCCAACGTCCCAGCGAGGCTGGCAAGAAGCAGGTTTCTGGGGTTTATTTATCTTCTATAATTGAAACTTTGTTGCCTTGAGCAGAGGCCACAGCCGGCCTAGGCAGGCAGTTTCCTCCATCACTGGCCTGTTTGCTTTAGCTCCATGGCTGCCAGCCGCCATCTTGGCTGGGTTAATTGCATATCGTCACTCTGATTGGCTTGTGGACATGGCTTAGGTGTAACAGAGTGAGGGTTAATTTACATATTACTCTTCTATTAGATTAGGTGTGAAATACAGTTACTATTTATTTTTATTTTAAAAATCTTTATTGTTGAAAGTATTACATTTGTCCCTTTTCTTCTCCCATTGACTCCTTATAGCCCACACCCATACCCTGTCCCAGGCCTCCACCACCCTATTATCTGTGTCCATGAGGTCCAAGTTCATAGCTTGTATAAACATACAAGTTCTTTGGTGGATCTCTTCCCACCCACCCCACCTTCCCTCTGAGATTCAAAATTCTGTTCCAGGCTTCTGTGTCTCCAGACCTATTTTGTTCAACAGTTTATTATGTTCACTAGATTCCACATATGAGTGAGATCATGTGATACTTGTCTTTCTCTGGCTTATCTCATTTAGCCAAATAATCTCAGGGTCCTTCCATGCTGTCTCAAAGGGTAAGAGGTCCTTCTTTGTTTTTTATATACTTCTGCATAGTATTTCATGGTGTAAATGTCCCACAGCTTTTTTATCCACTCATGTACTGATGGGCACTTTGTGCTGTTTTCAGATCTTAGCTATTGTAACTTGTGCTGATCTGAACATAGGGGTGCATACATTCTTTCAAATTGGTGTTTCAGGTTTTCTTAGGATATATTCCTAGAATTGGGATCACTGGGTCGAAGAGCAGTTGCCTACTTAATTTTTTGAGGAAACTCCATACTGTTTTCCATAATGGCTGCACCCATCTGCATTCCCACCAGCGTGCGCTAGGGTTCCCTTTTCTCCACATCCTCACCAGCACTTGTCATTTGTTGATTTGTTGACATATGTGAAGTGATACCTCATTGTCGTTTTAATTTGCGTCTCTCTGATGATCAGTGACTTCGAGCATTTTCTCATTTCTCTTAGACATCTGTATGTTCCCTTTGGAGAAGTGCCTATTTAGGTCCTTTGCTCCTTTTTTTTTTTTTTTAAATCCTCACCCAAGGATACTTTTCCATTGATTTTTAGAGACAGAGGGAAACAGAAATATCAATGTGAGAGAAACACATCTATTGATTGCCTCCTGCACACGCCTCCTGTACATGGCTTAACCAGTTGTTACCACTTTCGTTTCTGGTTTTAATTATTTGGGTCCCCTCCCTCTGTTTCTTGATGAGTCTGGCTAAAGATTCATCAATCTTGTTTGTCTTTTCAAAGAACCAGCTCTTGGTTTCATTGATTTTTATTTTTTCATTTCTCTGTCATTTATTTCTGCTCTGATCTTAATTATGTCCTTTCTACTTTGGGCTTTTCTTCTTGTTTTCTTTCTAATTCTTTAAATAGATTATTATTGTTGTTGTTGTTGTTGTTGTTTTGCGGTAAACCTGTAATGCTATGAACTTCCCTCTCAGGAATGCTTTCTCTGTGTCCCAGAGATTCGGGGTTGTTGTGCATTCATTTTCATTTGTTTCCAGGAAGTTTCAATTACTTACTTGATCTCATTGGTAACCCATTCATTGCTTAATAACATGCTATTTAGCCTCCATGTATCTGAGTGTTTTTACTCTAATTGATTTCTAATTTCATTCCATTATAATCTGAGAAGATGCTTGGTATGATTTCAGTCTTCTTGAACTTAGTAGAGACTTGTTTTGTGTCCTAACCTGTGGTCTGTGTTTAATAATTACCCATGTGCACTTGAGAAAAAATGTATATTTTGCAGCCTTGGGGTGAAATGTTCTATAAATGTCAATTAAATCCATCTGATCCAGTGTGTCATTTTTTAAAAATATTTTTTTATTCATTTCAGAGAGGAAGGGAAAGGGAGAGAGAAACATCATTAATGAGAAAGAATCATTGATTGGCTGCCTCCTATACATTTCACACCTGGGGATCAACCCACATCCTGGGCATGTGCCCTGACCAGGAATTGAACCGTGACCTCCTGGTTCATAGGTCGATGCTTAACCATTGAGCCACACTGACTGGGCTGATTATGGCACTTTTGATAGCATAATTTGGTTGCCAAGATGCTTAGGGGGAGTGGCAAGTAGTGTTGGTTAAAGGCTTCCCTCCCACCAATATGCTGCAACACTGATCTGAGTTCTTTTGAAATTTTCTTGTAAGCAATTCTAATTGAGAACTCTCCTTCATAATATCTCTGCTGGAGTTTAGAGACTGCCATCTTCAAGGAGAGGAGGTTTCCTTTGAAATAATCCATTGGAGGCTATAAGAGAATAATTGGCTGTCATATTTAAGGAGACGCTTGGCTCTTCTGAAGGTACTCGATTTCTATAGGAGGAGTGGGTTGCATTGTACTGAGTTTGAAAACAGCTTATTCAGAAACCTAGAAAACTACCTATAAATAGGGGTGGAACACGCTGGGAAGCCTGGCTGAGAATCTTCAATTTAAAGAATCCAATCTCTGGAGGTAGATGCTGGGATGAGCCCATTAAGAAAGCTTAAGAGAAAAGTGGGAATCTGTTTTCTGCATTCTTTACTTATTTTAATTGTTCTTAGGACAGTGATTTGAGTAAAGATGTATGTAAATCAAGAGGTCTTACTTTAGATTTCCCCATTTAGGAAATTTTCTTTACCTAACCTTAAGGATTTTATTCTTATTCTATTCGGTGACTCATACTCCCTGGGGCCTGAGGCTTGTAGTAGCTAGAATTAGCCTGAAGCTGACCTGACCCTTTTGGTTCATAGTAGCAGGATCAGATGGGCAGTATTCAGTGCCATTTATTTTTCTTTTTTAAGGATAGATCTCATATTATTATTTTTTCAAGTAAGTTTATTGGGGTAACATTGGTTAATAACATAATTTTCAGATGATAGATTATAAATTGACATCTGTATACTTAATTGTGTGCTCCCCACCCTGTTCTAGTTCCTTGCATTACCAAAAGTGAAATGCTGCTTCTTTTTGCAAGGCAGTTATAGGTATTAATGTAGATAACATTGAGCCTTAAATAGCTCTGAATTTTGATGCCATAGTAATAGAATGCCTTCCTTTCTTAAATTTAATTACTTAGAAGGGTTATTAGCGGACAGTTACGTTTTTTTGATCATCTGTAACCCATTGTTTTCCTTCCATTTATTGCAAAAGGGAATGTCTTTCAATTTTCAAGTCCAGATTAACGTAGGGAGTTGTCTAGCTCTTTGTTATCTAAAAGTGATTGTCAGTTTATTTTTCTCTGCTCTTTTTAACCAAATGAATCTTGATACCCCTTCAATCAACAGTGAAAGTAAGCAAACAAGGAGTAGCACTTGTTCTTGGGAGGAAGACATTGCTGCATTTATCCAAAGGGAAAATGGATTTTTCTTTTCTCATAAAATAACATTTGTCATGTGGCAATGAGAATTTGGAAACCTGAATCAACCATCTCCCTTCAAAAGCACAACTTCTGAATTGGGCACACTGAAGCTATCCGGGAGTTAGCCAGAGTTACATGAACTCCAGTGATGAGTCTGTGGAAGACTCCTGGCACTTTCTCTAACGGACAGAGGTTTGAGGAGTCAAGAAAAAGTCAGTCTTCAGTGTGTAAATGGAGAGAAAGTGTTGAGAAGGTACTCTTAGATTTGTGTTCTGAAGGGGGAAGGTACCTTGGGTGTTACCTCAGGCCACACACACTAAAACCATCTCAGAAAACATTGTTTTGTATCAGTCTGTAAAAGTTCAAAATACCTAGTGGGGAGAAGTGTGTACCTGTTTTTTTTACCCTCTTAAGCTTCAGGAAGACAGGGACCATTTCTTAACTCTGTTGAATCTCCAATATCCAGCAATGTCTAGAATTTTCTAGTAGCCAAACAAATGTTTGATTTTTTATAGATGCAGACATGAGAATATTTGAGTGTAAAGCTAAGTAAGCGTCTGTAGATAAGATTCATAATGATGGCCCTAGCTGGTTTGGCTCAGTGGATAGAGCGTGGGCCTACAGACTGAAGGGTCCCAGGTTCGATACCAGTCAAGAGCACATGCCTGGGTTGCAGGCTCCATCCCCAGTAGGGGATGTGGGGAGGCCACTGATCAATGATTCTCTCATCATTGATGTTTCTATCTCTCTCTCCCTCTCCCTTCTTCTCTAAAATCAATAAAAAATATATATATATTTTTTAAAGATCCATAATGATGATCCTGGCTTTTATGAAAACTTTGTTATATTTCGTATAGTTTGTAGATGGACTGTTTCTAAAATACATTCTATCTGTACAAGCCAGTTGTAAAGTATTTTGAAATTTCTAAAACCAATTTAACCAAACCAAATTGGCATTGTTTTAAATTCAAATATGGTAGTAACTTCTTTATTGTTTGATCATCTGCCATACTCTTGATTGTTTGTATCTCATTCTGGTCAACTGATCCATCAATTTGTAGATTTTGGCCAGTTTTGTAGATTAGTTTTGTTGTGTTGGTATCTTATGGTGCCACCTACTGACACAAATTGGTAAACCATAAGTCTTTAAGCGTACCAGGAGTCAAAAATTGTATGATTTATAGGGGACTAGAATTTTAACGCTGGAAAACCCCTTAGAGAGGTTGATGTATGTTAAGAATAAAATCAGGTTCTATTATCTGTGATAATAGATAATATTTTCCAAAAATGTTCAGCCATAGAAATAAACTAAATAGAATGAGAAGTTAACAAGAAACTTGTGACGTATAAATTAATGGTGGCATTCAGAAAAGACTGCATAAAGAATCTTTTTTAATCTTTATTGTTCAGATTATTACAGTTGTTCCTCTTTTTTCCCCCCATAGCTTCCCTCCACCCAGTTCCTACCCCACCCTCTGCCCTTACTGCATAAGAATCTTGAGGGGACTTAAAAGAGAGGGTGTTTTAACAGTGCGGAGGAATGGGTTATATACATATACAAAAGGGAAAATTAAACTAGACATTTAATAAATAGGACAAACTATTTCCCACAGTAAAAATTCAAGTCCAGTACTATAAGGAAATGGAAAACAGAATAGAAAAAGTACAGATCAGAGGGTTATAGGTATATGTTTGATGTATATACATTTTTTAGGATTGATTTTCTTTCAATATAATATATTTTAGATATCATGCTTTATAGTGAAAGGGGTATTGGAAGCTTTTTAACTTAGAATATGTATAAAAATTTTATTTAGATATACAAGAATAAGTTTTGCTGTGAGATTAGTTGGAGCTATTTTATGAACTAACTTTTAAAAATAAATATATATATATTATTAATTTTTTACAGAGAGGAAGGGAGAGGGATAGAGTTAGAAACATCAGTGGGAGAGAAACATCCATCAGCTGCCTCCTACACACCTCCCACTGGGGATGTGCCTGCAACCAAGGTACATGCCCCTGACTGGAATCGAATCCGGGACCCTTCAGTCCACAGGCCAATGCTCCATCTGCTGAGCCAAACCGGTCAGGGCTATGAACTAACTTTCTAGCTGAGTATATGAGCAAATTTCATTGTGTATTGAAAGTGAAAAGACATAGCACTTAAATAAGCAACACACACCATTAAAGTCATCTATGATGTCCCTGCTTTCTTAGCATCCATATATTCACATAACCAACAAGAATGTGCCCTTACATTCTTTTTATTTTCTTTATTTTAGCAGTGTCACCCTTTATACCAGAAAACTGGCGGGCACTATGGGGAAAAAACAAAACAAGAAGAAAGTGGAGGAGGTGCTAGAAGAGGAGGAAGAGGAATATGTGGTGGAAAAAGTTCTCGACCGTCGAGTGGTAAAGGGCAAAGTGGAGTACCTCCTCAAGTGGAAGGGGTTCTCAGAGTAAGTTTCACTGACCTGGGTGAATCCAGTCATTTAATCACCACCTGTTTCTCAGGAGTCTAGTAATGTCAGTGGGTGCAGTGTGACTCAGGCCTGGCCTTCACGGCTTGTAATCTAACGAGGAAAATGGTCTATATGTATAAAGTGCTGTAATACAAGACAGTGATTTCTGAGGAACAATTTTGTGTGTGGCTTTAGACTGATACAAATTTGCAAGAGAAAATAAATTTTTTTGAAAGAGGCGTTTCTAAATTTTCAATTTGTACTAAAAAGCAGCCTCCTCCTCCCCTCCCCCCAATCCTTGACCTCAAGAAACTTTTAACTTTGCTCAGTTCTTGGTCTTGTGCAAAATCTAGCTACTCACTGTGAACTCCTCTTAGCCAAGGACACATGCCTCTTGTCCTCCTGTGCTTCTCCTTTTTATGAGTGTGCTAACTTCAAGTGGAAAGTGACTCACTGTGTCCTCTGATTTCAGTGAGGACAACACGTGGGAGCCAGAAGAGAACTTGGACTGCCCCGACCTCATTGCTGAGTTTTTACAGTCCCAGAAAACAGCACACGAGACAGATAAGTCAGAAGGAGGCAAGCGCAAAGCTGACTCTGATTCTGAAGATAAGGGAGAGGAGAGCAAACCAAAGAAGAAGAAAGAAGAGGTAAGGGTAGGAATGAGCATTGTTACTAGCCGGAATTCTTACTGCTGTCAACGAAGCCGAAAGCCAGCTAATTTCAGTACTTTTTTTCTGCTGCTTCTTAAATATGAGCAGCCATCTCTCAGTCCTTTTAGGATCTTAGATAGGCTAATGCTTACAGAGTATTTGGGGGCTCGCTACTCTCGTAAAGCCAGCCACAAAATCTGCTTTTATTTTATGTGAAGGTTCAGGAACAATTCATTCCTGTAAGTCAGTATCACTCAGTGCTTTGTTTTTTAATATATTTTTATTGACTTGAGAGAGAAAGGGAGAGATGGAAACATCAACGGTCAGAATCATTGATTGGCTGCCTCCTGCAGGTGCCCTGATCAGGAATCAAACCTTGACCTCCTGGTTCATATGTCAACACTCATCCATTGAGCCACACCAGCTAGGTCATTTTGTTTTTAATCCATTCTCAGTACCTTAAAGTAAGTTATCTATTGTCCTATATAATAAAGAGGGAATATGCAAATTGACTGTCACTCTGCTCAGTTTGCACCCACAGCTGAGGCTAAGTTCCCATAATGAGCCTTAAGGAGCAATCAGCAGGGACCTGAGGCTGCGCGCCTGCCCACCTCCTGCATGGGGCTTGACAGGGGACCTCAGGCTGCTCCCCCCGCCCTGGCACCAGGCCAGAGGAACTCAGGCTGCACCCTCTTCCCTGGTGCCAGGCCAGGGGACCTGAGGCTGTGCCCTCCACCCCAGCACCAGGCCAGAGGACCTCAGGCCATGCCCCCCTGCCCTGGCACCCAGGGAACCTGAGGCTGCATCCCCCACCTGGCAGGGCTTGACAGGGTGGGACCGGCTGGGTCTGGATCTAGCCCAATGAAGGGGGACGGTCCAGGTTTGGGTCTCAAGCGATTTTGAGGTGCAAGTGGGTGGTTGAAGACTTAACTCTGGGTTCCATGGTGCACCCCAGACTCTGACAGGAGGAGGATTTTCATATACATTTTACTAATTTTCTTTAATCTCTGACACTTCTATTATAGAGAAAGGGCAAATAGCAATATTAAAGTATTTCCTCTAATTAATCCCCTTTTAATGTGCATGAATTTAGTGCACTGGGCCACTAGTGT
>PVJC01016256.1:0-33927 GCA_004026665.1 Murina feae | reverse complement strand
TTCGCTAGAGGCAGTTTAATCGGAGCTGAGCTGAAGGGCGCAGCTTCACTTTCCCTCCTGCCGCAATGGAAAGGGCTGTTTACTCAGGTCCGGGAGTGGCGGCCGCCATGTTGGCTGGGCTAATTTGCATACAGCCGCTCTGATTGGCTGGTGGGCGTGGCTTACCCTGTCTCGGAGAAATGGTTAATTTTAATATTTCACTTTTATTAGTTTAGATAGTATAATTTAATATTAGGAAGCGTGATACCTCCAATTTTATTCTTCTTTCTCAAGATTGCTGTAGTTATTCAGTCTTTTGTGGTTCCATAAGACTTTTAGGAATACTTGTTCTAGTTATTTGAAAAATTCCATTAATATTTTGACAGGGATTACTTTGAATCACCTAAAAATAATTTTAAAGGAGCAATATGAAAAAAGTGCAAATATATTTGTTTTGCTATATTTTTATCTGCAGTTAATTTTTTCCCACTTTAAAAATAGGTTTTTTTTTGGTAGGAAATACCTATATGTGTGTATCCAATAAAAGGTGTATGTAGCCAGCTTTGTTCATACGCCAGCTATTATTGCATAGCATTTCATTGCACTGACTTACAAACGCTAACATTTGCATTTCTTTGCCAGAAGGTTTCCTTTGTTGGCAGAAATCTGTTTTAACAATGGCTTAGAAGTCAGGAATGCTGGACAAGGACATTTTTCATGAGCATCCTTCAACCTCATAGTAATGGAAAAATATCCTACTTTCCTTTCCCTACTGATTGGGCAAACTTCATGGTACTTATTCTAAATTTTCTGTCATTGTTTTCTGGAAGGATTGAGCCATAGTTATCACAGTAGTAATTTCCTTGGTAACACATTGATTTGGCTGCCTATTCCTCCCTTTTCACTTTCACTTCACCAGTCCTCTCCCTTCAATCTGAGTTTCTTGGGATGACCTCCAAATATACTACTTGCATTTGAATCTTTGTCGCTGCTTCTGGGGCAATCCAATCTAAAACAAGGGAAAGTATTTTATGCCATTTGATTTAATCTTCATAATATTTTGATGTAACTAAAATATATAATATTTATTTAGTATAATATAATTTACAGAAACATTCCTAATATTGTGGTACTTATTCCTCCTTGCTCCTCCCTTTGCAATGCACCCTCGTGAAATTATTTTTCTTGTAATTGTCCCAAAAGAATGTGCAATTCCATCTCCTATGTTTTTCCCACTGTGGTTTTCTGTGATAATATTACTGTTAATTTATTGCTTTTTATTGTAAGTTTCCACAGGATATTTACCTCTAATTTAGGACAGACTCAATATCATTGTTAATATTTATTTATATGCATCTCATACCTGGCATGCTAACCCTTCAAAAAAAAAACAAAGTTGTAAAAATTTTACAGAGTAAGAAGTGCAGATCTTGCTGCTTGCATGCATGAATCAACATCAGATGACAAATTATCAAATATTTCAACAATATACAAAATCTGCGTCAGTTGTTCATGTGTTGCAAAAAGGAGCACTTATTTTTTTCTTAAAGTAGAAAAGGGTTTATGCATCATTCAAATGTCAAGTGATTTTCATGTCTTTAAACCTAAAAAAATCACCTAACAACACTGTTGAAGAAAGGGGAATTACACAAATTCAAGAATAAAAAGTGAATTTCTTATTTCTTTACAAAAAGTCCTTCCTCTTCAATGTTTGTTTACAATTTCCTCTGTTTACTAGTAGTAATAAAAAAATGAACAAACATGTTTTCATATTATATACCCCAATACTTAAATGGAGCAGGAACAGGGTATAGAGTGTCAATGGGGGCAATAGGGGGGCAATACTTTCAACAACAAAGATAAATTTAAAAATATTTTAAAAAGCTTGAGTTATTTGGATTTCTTCTTGAGATATAAACATATAGTAGTTGAGCTGGAGTGATTTTTTTATTTATGAAAATATTGATAATGCAATGATTCAAAAGGCCTCCAAATAAGAAATGATTTACACACACTCCATTATTTGTTGAACTACAAGGAGGAAGACAAGAAAAAGAAATATATATATTCCCCTGTAGAGAAAGAAATGTGAGGAGAGTGCCAATGTTCCCTCATGGGTGGGTAATAAAAAATATTTTCCTAGTACCTGTTTTCTTTATTTCTTTTCTCCACACCCATGTTGCTATGGATAATAAACTATTATTTTTCATTTGGATAAAAAAAGTTATATTTTGAAAATAATTCTCTACAAACAATATAAAAATGTGGTTTGAATTTACAAATAGAAGTCATTCATTCATTCAATAAATATTAAAGAAGCGCCTTGTATTTGCTCAGCCCTGTGCCAGTTCTGCACATACCAAAATAAATTATATCATTCCATTTGTGAGAAAAATATGCTCCACATACAAGGATAAAAAATAACCAAATAATTATAATATTGCATGTAAAGAACTAAGTATCATCAATTATAACTAGTTCTATAATTATACATATGCAATGAAGCAAATGATTCAACTTAAAGCAAAAAAATTTTTTAAAGATATTTCCTTACTGAGTCAAAAATAAAAAAGTTATAGCTATTACCATAGTTTTAATCCTTGTTGCATTTATAGTCTTTTAAAAAACATCTTAATAAATGATGCCTTATTAAAATTATTTCTAAGCAAGACAACACAAAGCTCAAAATATGTCATGACTTTTTCTTCTATTAGGCTTTTGCTTTTTTATTTTGCTAGTTTGTTGTTATTGCTTTTTTCTTTCGAGAACAGAAATAGAATCTGAAAATGTTCAGGAAAGATGTTTTATAGTAAGGGCATCTATAGAAGGAAACTGGAAAGCCTACTGAGAAGAAGGCTTCTCCAGAAAACAGATGAGCACTTTTCTTGCTCTTTTATTCCCCTTTTTTCTTACCTTTTCATTTTTATGAGTCTCAAAATTTTTCTACTCAAATTGCAATTTCTCCCTGCACTCCCATTTCATTGTCCTCTCTTTACTCATCCCCCTGATAGTCATAGTCTGCGCTTCTTCCTAACGGGAGCTTGCCAAATGTGTAACGGCAGCTCTAGCCTCTTGTGCTATCGAGATTGCTCTATTCTATCCCTCTCTGCTAGAAAATACCCCCTTTATTTGTAGTGCTGATATCAAAAAAAAAGAAAGAAAGAAAGAAAGAAAGAAAGAAAGAAAGAAAGAAAGAAAGAAAGAAAGAAAGAAAGAAAGAAAGAAAGAAGAAAGAAAGAAAAAAAGAAAGAAGAAAGAAAGAAAGAAAGAAAGAAAGAAAGAAAGAAAGAAAGAAAGAAAGAAAGAAAGAAAGAAAGAAAGAAAGAAAGAAAGAAAGAAAGGGAACAAGATTAACCCAGGCCTCAACCAATTCTGCCACTTTTTAATATTGCAGCCTAGCCCTGACCGCTTTGGCTGAGTGGATAGAGAGCATCAGCCTGTGGACTCAAGGGTCCCAGGTTCGATTCCAGTCAAGGGCATGTACCTTAGCTGTGGGCACATCCCCGGTAGGGAGTATGCAGGAAGCAACTGATCAATGTTTCTAGCTCTCTATCTCTCTCCCTTCCTCTCTGTAAAAAAAAACAATAAAATATGTATAAAAAATATTGCAGCCTATTTCTGAACTGAACAGTTTTCCTTAGCATGGAAGATAGATCTGGGAACTAAGACTAATAGATATGTTCCTAAAACAACACAGCAGCATAGTTTTAACCATGTGAGCAATAGTAAAAAATGTATCTAAAAAAACTATTACCATGGTCTTAAATGTTTTTAAGAATTTAAAAATATGTCTATGGAACTTCAAAAGGGGCATATTGGAGAGAGCATGCCTTCTTGTATTTAAAAGTTTCTACAAGACCATTCAGTCTCTATCAGTGGACCGACATTTAGAATTCACTGGAAGTTCGCTGAGGATGTATGTTTCATACACCAGTTTAGTTAGCTTGAGAGAAGATAAAGGTGACACCGCAACTCAGAGAAGAGGAGTTGTAATGGGATGTCCCACAACATGTCAAGAATGGTTTCCCGGGCACTTCACCCGACTGGTTCCTCTTCCTGTAAAAAAGAGAAAAGACTGAAGCAGTTGCAGACCCCTTCAGCTCAGGGAAGTCAGCCCTCCGTTCTGGATTTCTTCATGTGCCAGGTTTTTCACATGGCCACTCTGGGCACATATGCCAAGACCATACCTGCCAGAGAAAGCGCACCTCCTCAGTCAGGAGTGTCTAAAGGAAAAATTCTGAAAACCAGGTAAAACCTGACAGTTATTAATGCCGTATTTTATTCAGCTCACTTCATTCTGAACCTCAATGGTACAGGTAAAATCCAAGGGCCATCCCTAGCACCCTGAGCCTGGGGTTACACTCAGACCAACAATCAGCCATGCACCTAAACAGGTTTTAAAACCAGTTGAAACCACTGAATTCAGGATTATTTAGTCATACATGAGTGAACTTCATGGGTTCTGCTGAAGTGGTGAAAATACCTGTACAAGTGTGTATATGCATGTCCATTCACCTGGGAAAAGGATACGATCTTTCATCAAATTTTCAAACTTTGTTATGAAAAGATTAAAAAAGCATAATCCAAAACTGCAGGCAACAGGAATTGACATAAGGGATTGCATTAGCCTCAAAGGGCAAACTCAGAAGTCTTATGTGCTTATCAGAGACATTGCTTTCTGGGAGACATACAGACCAAGATAGAAACCAGCAAAACAACTCATCTCGCAAATACTAACAAAACAACTCCAGATTCTTCTGAAGTTAATATTGTTATGTTCAATACAAATTTCATTTAATGGTGCAGGTTTTTATTTCTATAAATTTGCCTTTTTCCTATGAGTGGAATACATGTTTGACAGTAAATTAATCTCTTATTCACAAAAGGCTCATTAATATTTATTTCTATGCTCATATTGAAGCATAATTTAGTAATGATGTTTGTATCTTCAGAATTCTCTAGCCGCCTGACAAAAAGTCCACGTCTATCATGTTGATTTGCTTCTAATATCCATGGGTTAATGATCAGAGGCACTATAGGTGATACAATTTCTAGTATCTTATGTTGCAACAATTTTCATTGAAGACTATTAAATAGCAACACAGATTTTATCGATATGAGTTGTCTGTAAAAACATAACTCATTATTTCTCAATTGACTAACCTCAATTGGGAAAATTTAAAAACATAAAGTCTAGTAAAAATGATTACTTTTTTCATTTAGAAAACATCTTGATGTATGTTACAAACAGAAGGTACAAGTATTTTATAGAACATGGTGAGTTAGAAAAAACAACACTTTTTATTTTTTTTGAATGGTATTATATTCTTCATTAAAAATAAGTAATTAATAGCTATTAAAGCCTTAAAAACTAATTTATGTATCCAAATTTTATAACATTCTCCTTTGAATAGACATTTTGAGCCTAAGTTAAAGCATTTTACATTTTGGGATAAATGTTATCTCAAATACGTTTGTATATATGCATTTAAGGAAAAGTAAAATTATTTATTTAACCAATATATGGAAGTAGAATTAGAAAATACATTCACAAAACTGCATTCAGAATGTATAAAGAAGCATATGTGACTTGGTTATTTTATAAATCAGTATACTTTTAAATCTATTGTTACCATTCATGAGATTCATACCCATTTTCTAAAATTTGACAGGCACATGTTTGAAACAGCAGACATTACAACAACATATTTGGTTACATTTAATCTACCAGCAAGTAATTTAAAAAGTAAGTTAATTTTTAATGTTTTATGACCCAACAACTGTGGCATCTGATACCGTGCTTAAAAAAGAACTCTGCAATATGGGCTGTCGCCCAAGTTAACACACCCAGCTTTACGATATATTTATTGAGATTTAGAGAATTTATTCAAAGACCACAAATTTTACACTTTTATCTCGATTTTTCAAAAATGTTATTTGATAGCTTGATTGGCTGAGTTATCCTGTATAATAAAGGGCTAATATGCTAATTATACCAAAAAGCAGTACAATCATCTGGACAAAGCCAGGTCTGCGAGGGCTGGTCGAGGCAGGTGTGTACGAATTTTGTGCATTGGACCTCTAGTCAAATATAATAAAAGAGTAATATGCAAATTGACCATTACCCGAGACACCTAAGCCACGCCCACCATCCAAGCCATGCCTCCCAGCCAACCAGAGAGGCTGAATGCAAATTAGCCCAGCCAAGATGGAGGCTGGCAGCCATGGAGCTAGAGCAAACCAGAGGTTTCTGTTGCAACTGCCTGCCTAGGCTGGCTGAGCCTCTGCTCACGGCCACACCCACCAGCCAATCAGAGAAGCTGTATGCAAATTAACCCAGCCAAGATGGAGGCTGGGAGGGCGGCTCTGCACTGGGAGCCTCTGCGGCTGGCATAGCTGTGCCAGATATGTCAGCTCAGTGGAAGGGGGGGTCCAGCCTGGGGCCTCCTCGGGGCATCCAGGAGCACCTGTTCTGGGTCCACTGCCTGGCTCCACCCTGTGGGAGCCTCCACCAGGCGTGTGGGAGAGCGGGTCCTCCACGGGGTATGCAGGAGCAGCCATCCTGGGTCTGCTGCCTGGCTCCAACCCCGAGGGCCTCCTTGGGGTGTCCAGGAACGCCTGTCCTGGGTCCGCTGCCTGGCTCTGCCCTAGGGGCCTCCACAGGGCATGCGGGAGCGTCTGCTGCACAGTGCAGAGAATCCGAAGCCAGTTCACTGCCCAGCTCCACCCCGGGTGTGTTTGCTCAGCAGCAGGGCCCCACCGAGGGATCCTGCACCAGCATCCGCCCCTGGCTTGCCACCCAGCTCTGCACCAGATGTGTCCCCTCAGCAGTGGGGGCCCATCAGGCGTGTGCGATCATGGGCCCTCCGGTGGGAAACGTCCAGGCTTGCACTCACCAGCCCTCCCACCCCCCAGTGCACGAACCCTGAAGGGGCTGTGGGCAGCCTGAAAATGGCTCTCAGCCCCTCACCCAGGCTGGCCAGGCATGCCAGCAGGTGGACATCTCCCCCTGATGTGTCCCAGACTGCAAGAGGGCACAGGCCGGGTGGAGGGACCCCCACCCCCTGAGTGCACAAATTTTTGTGCACCAGGCCCCTAGTATTATAATAATGAAGAAATATCCGAATTTAGTAGCTTAAGACAAGTTTAATGGCACATATTCTGCATGCTTCTCACAGGCCAACCAGTACTCAGGTTTTTGAAATCGGTAAGAGTCAAGGGTAATGGGACTCAATCTAAACATAGGTTTCCATGATCACAGAGCATTCATGATCCATCAGGTGAGTGGCTTAGAATGCTGCTGCCCAGAAATGGTATATTTTATGGCCATACATATTTTATTGACTAACACAAAACACATGATCAACTTGTTAGGAATAAATTACTGTAGCAGAGGAACATCACGTAGAATTTTAATAGAAAGAAATAGAGTCTATTTAAGATAAATTATTTCAGAAAGTGTTTAAAGTTATTTTTATTTAACTAAAATGGTATGCTTTTCTTTCCCTGCTACTAAAATAGTTAGTATAATGACTTCCACAAATATTTATCTACTAGGCACCTGGTGCAAGAAATTCGTGCACTGGGGTAGGTGGGTTCCTCAGCCCAGCCTGCCCCCTCTCACATATTGGGGGCCCTCCGGGGGTGTCCTACTGATGGTTTAGGCTTGCTCCCTACTCCCCTTGGGGAGCAGGCCTAAGCTGCAGTCTGGCCTGCCTTTGTGGGAGGCAACCAGGCTAATCAGGGGAAGCCACCAGCTCCATCACCCCACTGCTACAGCCACTGCCAGTCACCACAGCCACCAAGGTGTTTTCATCAACACGGACTCAAGTCCCTTCACCGTGAAACACTTTCTTTAGGCATTTTCAAGATGTGTCTTTCATAAGATATGACATTTCTTTCTTTCTTTCTTTTTTTTAATCCTCACCTGATGATATGGTTCTATTAATTTTTAGAGAATATGGAAGAGAAGGGAAAAAGAGAGAAAAACATCAAAGTGAGAGAAAACCTTTGATTGGTTGCCTCCTGCATATGCCCTGACCTGGGCCCTGGCCAGGGAGGAGCCTGCAACCTAGGTACATGCCCTTGGTCAGAATTGAACCCAGACCCTGTACTCTATAAGCTGAGGCATTATGCACTGAGCCAAACTGGCTAGGACAGTATATGACATTTCTTAGCCCTCCAGCAGTGGAATTTTATTTTTTTTCTCCAGGAGTGTGGTGGAAAAACCCTAGATCACCTTTTTGGATTCTTATTACCCAAGTTACTAAGAATATTATCAGTGGCATACAGGGAGCTCAGTCAAGGAGCAGTCAGAAAAGGTGTTTCCTCTGTAGTTCACTCTGATCACTGGCTCCACCCCTATCCCTCAAATCCCAGGTCCACCCCTACCCAGGCCTATAACCTCTGGCTGAGGCTGCAGGCCTGGGCAGTGGACCCCCAGATCCCTGAAATCACTGGCTCCAACCCTGCCTAGGCCTGCAGTCACTGCCTGAGGCTGCAGGCCTGGGCAGAAGACCCCCAAGCCCCTCAGATCACTGGCTTCACAGAGGCCAGGCCTCTGCTATCACTGGCTCTGATCCTACCACCTTCCGTCGCCAACTCTGCCCTTGCCCCACTGTCAGCCTCTGGCCAAGGCTCCAGGCCTGGGCAGAGGACCCCCAAACTCCTGTGAATGCCAGCTCTGCCCCTGCTCCACTACAGCCTCTGGCCAAGGCTACAGGCCTGGGAAGGGGACCTGGGACACCTGATTTGCAATTGCAGGCTCTGCCCCTGCCCCTTTGATTGCTGGCTCTGTGGAGCCCAGGCCCCTGTGATCTCCAGCCTTGCCCCTGCCCAGGCCTGAGGCCTCTGGCCCAGGCTTTATGCCTGGGTAGGACATCCTCATACCCCTCCAATCACCGGCTCTGCCCCTCCCCTTCCATCACCAGCTCCGCCCTTGCCCATGCCTGAAGCCTCTGGCGAAAGCCTCTGGCCTGGGCAGGGAACCCCCAGCCCCCTCTAATCGCCTGTTCTGTCCCTCGGGCCCCCCGCCTTTCCTGCCACCTGCCTGACTAACAGGCCTGACCACGTCAGTGGTGGAGCTGAGCTGGACTGGGAACCTCCATATTGTGGCCATGGGGGAAGCCATCTTTGTGATGAAGTGACACCTAATTTGCATATTACTCTTTTATTAGATAGAATAGTAAAGAATGTGAATTGTACTGCAAATTATACTTAAACAGATTATTGAATTTCATATATAATTCTTTAATTTGAATTATTTATGATTCAATCATATAATTCAATCATATGTTTATTTATTTATTCTGATGACCACACATTTATCTTGATATTTCAAAAATGTTCTGTTTGATGGATTGTCTGAGTTATGCTTTAATAATAAATAAATCTCAAAATTTAGTAGCTTAAAAAAGTTATTTTATATATGTACTAGGGGCCTGGTGCACAAAAATTTGTGCACTCGGGAGGTCCCTCAGCCCAACCTGTGCCCTCTGGCAGTCTGGGACCCCTCTGGGGATGTCCACCTGCTGGCGTGCCTGGTCAGATGGTTGAGGGGCTGATGGCTGTTTGGAGGCTGACCAAGCCCCCCAGTGTGGATCCTCACCCCATTGGGGTGTGGCCAGCCTAGGTGTGGGTCTGAGGGTCGTTTTCAGACTTTCAGGCTGCCCACAGTCCCTTCAGGTTTTGGGTCCCTACTGGGGTACCTGGCCAGCCTGGGTGAGGGGTTGCTGGCTGTTTGCAGGCTGGCTAAGCCTCCCAGTGGGAACCCTCACCCCATTGGAGTGTGACCAGCATGGGTGACGGGCTGAGGGGCATTTTCAGGCTTTAAGGCTGCTCACAGCTCCCATTGACCCAATGTCCCTGCAAGGCTGGCTGGAAGCAGGTTTCTGGGGTTTGTTTATCTTCTATAATTGATACACTGTTCCTTTAAGCCGAGGCTAGGCAGGTAATGAAGCCTCGTTTCTGCTTCAGCTCGTGGTTTCTATAATTGATACGCTGTTCCTTTAAGCCATTTCCTAGGCAGGTAATGATAGTAGTGGGCCCAGCCTGCTGTTTATTTCAGCTCCTGAGTCTTATATGATTGAGATTTTGTTGCAAATATGTTTTGTTTGGAGCCAGGAAAGTGGAGCCAGACCACCAAGGGCTACAAACAGTTTCAGTTTTACTCCTGCTGCAATGGAAGCTGCCGTTTACTCAGGTCCGTGAGTGGTGGCCTCTATGTTGGCTGGGCTAATTTGCATACAGTTGCTCTGATTGGCTGGTCGGCATGGCTTACCATCCCAAAGAGGCGGTTAATTTCAATATTACACCTTTATTAGTTTAGATATACAACACTGTGCAATTTATATATATATATATATATATATATATATATATATATATATATATTGCATGATTTTAGAAATGGCTTAAAAATCTGTAATTCTTGGTTTTCTTATCTTAAAATAATGTTACAAATTTCAGGGACAGTCGGATATTTTACTATTCAGATAATATATTTCCATGCTTATCTAAGAATAAGACCATTTAACTTGAGTATCTTAAGGCTACTTAATAGAGTCAAATTAGAAAAATTATATATCCACCCTTAGCTGAAATATATATTGGGGGGAAAAGTTTGTTTGGTCTGTAATGCTGACATAGTGTGGTCCATAAATGATTGCTTGATATAGTAGAAAAGCATAACCAGACATTATTCTCTTAGCCTGTTTCTCTACAGGGGCTAAACTCCTGGTGAAAGAAGTATTCTGAATTCCATAATGAAATGATTGGAAACCCAAAAGACTCAGAATGACACTGAATGATAAAAAAACTGAGAAGCAACTGAAGCAATGAAGAAAGTACTTCAGAAAATAGATGTAATATTTCTTCATGTCACTTGATAATCACTTCAGTGAGATGCATCACTTTCATACCAGTGGAAATTCTAGGGGTGACAACTAGAAGAAAAAAAAAGAAATTTTGTAAAAACATTTCCAGGTATAGAGGATCAGAGATATGAGACAGCTTTATTTTCAGAGTAAAAATCATAAAGAAATTTTTAAATTGTTAAACTGTTCTCTGGGTGTTGGAATACAAATAATATTAGATTATAAGACATGGCCACTGACATTAGAGTCTTGAACTCTGTATATGGGGATAAGGTTTAAACATCCAAATTGAAATAAAATGCAAGACTAACATTGAAGAGTTGTTTTAATGGACTTTTTACTTTTACTTGAGTTGTATATATTAATAATACATATTTGTATATAAGAGCCATCATTGTGGAAAAGAGAATTCTTTCAAAATACATTACTTAAACAAATATTTTTGCACATCTGCTTCCTAACTGTTCTAGCCTTTGGATCATAATAAGAAGAGAAGCCATGTCTTCATTAAAAATGTAGGCTAGTGCATTTAAAACAAGCAATGTAGAAATGAATAAATAATTATAATTCTGGGTAAGAGCTACAATGAAATGAAAATGGGTTTCCCATTTAGCTTTTGCTGGTGACTCTGAAGACATCAAATGGCTCTGTTGGGCTTTGCTGCACTTAGGGTGTGTGCACATGCTTTGTGATTCTGTCTTTTCTCATGACAGAAGACAGGAACAACAACTCAAACCATATTATTCAAACCCATTTAAAGTTTCCTCGTGGGAAAGGTGTGCATCAAGTCATCAGATAAGACAAATAACATGGTTAGCACTAATGATGGGTGTAGAAATATAGTCTACCTTGCAGGAGGCATGACAAGAATGGGAATGAATGATATTGTTACAGGGAGAAAGACAACAATTGGGAACAATAATGCAATAGTACTGAAGATTAGATGTTATTTGATGTGTGGATTCTAGTGGCAGAGAAAATAATATATTCACAAGTTTTGAGTTTAGAAAGGGTTTTATGGGTCTAACTAACCAATAAAACACCAGTACTGCCAAAACGTATTAACAGGGGGAGAGAAAGGCAAAAGGTGAACGGGGTATGCAAGCTATAGCCAGATCAACTAGGTATCATAGGCAAGAGTGATGAATTTAAATCTTTATTCTGTGCAATGATAAAGAGAAAAGTTTATTTAGTAGGAGGGAAAACATACTATTTATGTCAGTTCAATATACATTGCCAATGTATATTGAGTTTACAAGAAGCAGTATGTAAGATAACAATTTTTGTGCAAGTGATTTATTAAAAATGTGCTTTCAGGAGAAAGTAGGAAAGGACAGGAGAAGCAGGAGGAGGGGAATAGTCAGGCCAGATGAGCCTGAACTTAATCCATTTGAAGCATGAATTAACACTCGGGGCTGTTCCTACTCCAGACAGGGGAGCTGGGCATCACACAGTGGCACCAGTCAGTGATGACCTAAGGGCCACGTTCTGGAATGTAATTCCCTGGCACTTCCTGCTGTCCTTGAATGTGGGTCCAGTAGTCTTTTGAGAAAATGCTGCTGTCACTGCCTGTTGGAAGAACAAGAGCACTAAAGCCAGGGACACACCAGTCAGGTTAGGGGTCATAGTCAGTGTGCCCATGAATCCAGGTGACATTCCTTTTTTTCTTATCAATTTTATTGGAGTGACACTGGTTGACAAAATTATATGTTATTTTATATATATACTAGAGGCCCGATGCACAAAATTCATACAAGAGTAGGCCTCCCTTCCCCTGGCTGCGAGCACCAGCTTCCCTCTTGGCACCAGGGACCTGAGCTACCCTCTGGCCACCAGCAGGCACCAGGGACCCAGGATTCCCTCTAGTCACTGGCAGGCATTCGGGACCCGGGCTTCCCTGACAGCCCTGGCTTTATCCAGAAGGTCATCCAGAAGGACATCCAAAAGGATGTTCAGTCTAATTAGCATATTACACTTTTATTATTATAGACTAGAGGCCCAGCACATGAAATTGTGCATGGGTAGGGTCCAAAGGCCTACCCTGAGATCAGGGCCATCTTTTGCCCATTCGCCAGTCTTCAGTACCACCCCATCACCAACACTCACCCCTCTTCCCTGTTTGCCATCTGGTGATCTATTGGAGACTGTGGGCCAGGGGGAGGGAGCAAGGGGTTGACTGTTCCAGTCCTGCTCCATTGTGGACACCTATCCCTGTTCCCCACAGTTCCCTGTTTGCCATCCAGCAATCAGAGCCTGCGGGCTAGGGAGAGGGACTGAGAGGTGGTCAATCCACCTCATAGTAACTGGTTGATTGGTCATTCTGGTCATGACATGGTTATGGACGCTGGCTTTTCATTATATAGGATTATATATACATAATTTATATATATATATATATATATGTTTCAGGTGCAATTTATCTCCCTACATCCTTCTCTACTTACTATCCCCTTGCTATCACCACACTATTGTCTGTGTCCATGAGTTCTTTCTATTTTTCTTTTTCTTTTTGGCTCAATACCTCCACACCTCACCATCCAGCCATCGCCTCTGACCCCTTGGCAACTGTCAGGTTGACATTTTTGTAGGGCTATCATACTTAATATGTCGTTATGTAGTGCTTATTTCCCAGTTATTTTCTTTGGTATTGTCAGTTGCTGCTGACTTTTGATATGAAAAATGTCTGTAGTCTAGACCTGCTACCATGGTACTGACTCCCTCTTCCGGATGTCAGTAATGTCCTATGTGGAAATGTGCTTTATGCTGTTCTCAAAAAAATGCAATAAAAGAACTGGGAGATGAGTTACATGTACCCAGTTGTCTTGACCTCTTTTGTCCAAAGATTTGCCAAATTTGTACCTAAGAACTTACCCTTCCTAATTTTTTAAGGTGACTAACTTTTTGGAAGGGGAATGTAAGATAAAATTTAGCAAAAGTAAATCTTTTTCATTGATAACAAAGTTGATAGCACTCAGAAGAAATTTCCTACCATGATAAATGTGGGGTGTAATGTTTTCTTTAAAATAATTATTTTAAAGAATGATTATTAAGATATTGACAACCAAGTAAAGATTTGATATTTAATCATGAAATAAATCCCTGAGAAATATTTCCATTGGCAGAGACTGTGTCCTATGCTTTTATATAAGGTCATGAGGATTAAATGTCTTAGGCCTTTATATGCCTTCTTATATTTTTCTTCCTCAATTATTAATGTACTGACTTATGGAGAGTACTGTATGCAAGGGTGGGAACAGGGGGTTTTGATGTGAGAAGTGAATTACTTTCTTTGCCTGAACAGGAGTTATTATTGAACAAGGGATCTAATGGTACAGGAACAACCTCCACAAATGGCTTCTCACACTCCTTAGTATTCCCCACCTGCTAGAGCTGTGGGAATACTTTAGATACTTAGCAGAGATAATATTTAAGGAGAGAATGACATCAACAGCAGCTTCACTGACCTCAGCCTTATTTCTAAACCTGCCTGTCAGAAGTTCGCAAATGTGCTGTATTACTGCACACAAAGTGTTCAAATTTTGAGTTAAAACTTGTCAATTGCATCCTCTTAATTAGAAACTAATGTTCAAGTGCATTAAGGATATGCAATCACTAGATGTATTTTGTCTTTCATTTTAGTTGCGGTAGCTATAATATAAAACCCATTATTCTACATTTTTGAATTATAACACATCCTATGTAGTTTGAATGTAAAAATGATCAGGAATGCATGTCATTTTCCTATTTGTCATGACTTGGTTAGGCAAATCCATTTTTATCTCACATTTTCTTAAAGGTGGGTTCATCTTTTAGATCTCATTAAATTAAAAATAGGAAGGCAGAAACTATCAACCAAGAATAATGATTCTTATTCTCTAGTTTCATCTTGATGATAGACATTTATTGTTCACTTTCGGTTTTAAATTATGGCGTGCTGAGTTGAAAATGGCAATAGACTTCATTTATTTTGGTTATGTATTACCAAAAGTAACTGGTAGGTTCATTTTTAATACCTAGAGAGAAAGTTTCTCATATGATAAAACTCTTCTTATTCCTGGATCAGTACACTATGAGACTTGTGCTGATGTGGAGATCTTAAAAATTGAAATTAAAAAGAAAAATCCTCACTGGAATTCAGGCAAAACTTCCTGCACCATGCTTATATCGATTCTCATCAAATTTGTCACTAGATGTTAAATATTAACTGAAGGGTGATCATTGTCAGTTACTTTATTTCCCAGTTTAAATTAAGTGACTGCATTAGCATTTTCAATTAAGTTGACATTCATTGTCAGGTACACCTTTGGAGGAAAACAAACCAGCATCCGCATCTCTAATATCGCATTTCTGGGAGTCAAGTTGGAGTCAGGTCATGGGAGGGGCTCTGTCAATATCACGCTGAATAGGACAGGAACCTGGGGATTACTGATTGTGGGAAGACATTTCAAGAAATTCTTGGGATTGAAAACATTTGATTATTTTGTCATTTCATTAGTTGCTTTAACTCAAACGCAGGGAAAAAATAGTAAAATAACCAAAGATCATTAAAACTAAACACAGTGGCCAGCCATAAGGCTGAATTGTTGAATATTGACTTATAAACCAGGTCATATTCCATTCTAGGGCAGGGCACCTGCAGGGGTTGCAGGCTCAATTCCCATGGTGGGCATGTAGGAAGCAACTGATTAATGATCCTCTCTTATCATTGATGTTTCTCTCTCTCTCTCCTTCTTCCTTCCTCTCTGAAATCAATAAAAATATATTAAAAACAAACGAACAAAAACCAACTAAGGATGGTGTTCTCAACTGCCTGTTAAATACAGGCAACATTTTGAAATTCAGTAACATAAAGAAATAAATTCAGCAGATGGTAGAAAACTGATGATTTAAAATGCAGTTTAATAGAAATAAATATGTATCATTCAAAAAACAATTCCTTTTTTTTCTTTTTAAATGTATCCTTATTGTTGAAAGTATTACAAATGTCCCACTTTTTCCCCCATTGATCCCTTCTAGCCCACAACCACACCCTGCCCCAGGCTTACCCTATCTTTTCAGGCAACTGGAAATGAAAAATAATCTGGGGAAGCAATACTTATATCTGGCAAAATAGACATCAACGTGAAGGCCATAACAAGAGATTAACTTAAAAGCAATTCCTTTTAAGAAATGTTCAAGACTATTTTTAAAAATGTCCAAATGTTCAATTTTTCAAGTGGTAAAACCAAAGCTCAGATCTCAAGACCTGTACATCAATGCCTTTTCTACAGTATTATACCATAGCAACATCATAGATGCTAATCTGTAGTCTATCAAATATCATTTTGTTGATAAATGATATTTCCTTACAATATTTTTTAAAAGCCTATTGACTTTGTGTAAATAATTTTGGGCAGATTATTAAGGCATAATGGAACCTTTATATGTACATATATGGTTCCATATTTAAAGACTCTATCTTTATGCGTATACATAAAATCTATCACAATTCTATTTACTCTTCACAAAATTCCCCATCTGGCCCTTGAGTTTAGAGAGTTAATAGCTACTTTTAACTCTATGTGAAGTAGAAATTTGAGATAGGTTAGATAGATTAATTTAAATAGCTAAAAAATGTGAAAATGACCACACAATTCAGAATCTTCCCTAGATATGTTCAAAGGCAGAGAATGAGTAAGGCACATGGCATATTATAAGGCAGTGATTAAAGAAAACTAAATGTTTTCCAGATTGTTCTGTGCTTGGTCTAGCATTTCTATTTTGATAGACAACTTTAGATGACTAAATATAAGACTCTGTTATGAGAATTTCTACTGTTAGTAAGTCAATAACCCCGAAGAAGAAATACAGACTTTATCTCTGTGTTCTCACTTTACAAGGAAGAGTTTCACCTATAATGTTGCTAAATTAGTAACTCTTACAATTACCTGTGTTCCTTGGATAATAAGGATTAATAAGCTCTTTTAAAAGAGAAAAAGTGGGAGGAAAGGGTTCAAACCTTCTTTTCCGTTGAGTTGCTATTACAGAAGGGAAGAAAGTAATTCTCTTTTCTCTGATCCCTCTGTTGCTAGGCAAAATGTTGCTCCCTTTGGATGAAGTATTATGAGGAGAAGGAAACTGCTGTTCTGAGGGCCCAATCAAATATCCTTTTTTTTTTTTTTTTAATTTTAGCCAGCATCGGGTTATCACTCTTCAGTATCAGTTTTTCTGATTTTAATAAGTTCCTGACTTAATTTGCATACATCTTTCTGGAAAACTTTAGCCAAATGGCCACATAATTTGCATTGTTTTGATCAATCAGCGAGTTGTTCCAGGCAAGTGTCCTGAGAGAATATCTTGAGAATCCAGACCATAATGATTTTTTTACAATCTCCATTGTGTTAGACTTTTGCTGCTTCCTTTTAATAAAATTTTACTTTTATTCTAATAAAATAAAGATGCAGATTTTATATGAAACTTAATACATCCTATAGGGATTTGCACCACAACATAAACTGGTAGATTGTCAGTTGAACTTGACTATTTTAAATTAAGACATTCCTTTCCAGGTTTCAGGTAAGATATTTAAAAATATATATTTAGCCCTGGCTGGTTTGGCTCAGTGGATAGAGCGTCAGCCTGTGGACTGAAGGGTCCTGAGTTCAATTCCAGCCAAGGGTATATACCTGGGTTGTGGACTTGATCCCCAGTAAGGGGACGTGCAGGAGGCAGCCAATCAATGATTCTCTCTCATCATTGATGTTTCTATCTCTCTCTCCCTCTCCCTTCCTCTCTGAAATCAATAAATATATATTAAAAAATTCATATGTAATATAGTAAAATATTCCACATAATCATACTAAATGTTAAAAATGTGTTTTGATAAATAGAATATGTTTGTTTCAATTCTTTATGTATTAAATATTGAAATGTTGCTCCCAATCATCTATATTTATTTATACTTTCCTTGATTATTCAAGCCTAATGTGAAAATACTTCCATATACATAGATAAAGATTGTGAGATTTGTTGTGTTTATCACAACCCTGCTTTATTAATTTATTTGAAAAAAAATAGACTTGAATAAAAACTATTCTGTAAGCAACCTCGATCATCAAAAATGCAGTCATATTATCTATTTTGTTCAGTTGTTTATCTTAAGTAGGCTTTTGCAAGCTTTGTATTATAATCAATATTCATTGCTGTTGGATATGTCTTATCTTCTCTACATACTTAAACTACGCATATTTTCACATAGTCTCACTGTTTGCTAAAGTGATTTAATCAGAAGTCTTAAGAATGACAATTAAGATTCAATAAGGAATTCCTCCTTGCTTGATAATGCATTGCTTTATTCCAATTCAAACAGGAAACTGGCCTGGCCTGTGCGACTCAGTAGCTTCATGTCAACCTATGAACCAGGAGGTCAAGGTTAGATTCCCAGTCAGGGCACATGCCCAGGTTGCAGACTTGATCCGGGTCGGGGGCATGAAAGAGGTAGGCAATCAATGATTCTCTCTCATCATTGATGTTTCTATCTCTTTCTCCCTCTTTCTTCCTTTGAAATCAATTTGAAAAAATAAAAAATGAATGAACAAATAAACAGACAGCAATGACTTTAGGCAGATGGTAGGCAAGGCAGCACATAGAATTTGATGTCATATTCTGTCCTGTGTTAAAACTTTCTACTCTAGGCTGAAGGGTTGCTTGACAGATAGAGCAATTTTATCTAAAAACACAGTTCTATCCTAATATATATAAAAATCAGGGTCCATAACAACCAAAGGCTGGACCAACCAGAAGTCACTCCTGCAGTCACTGCTGCTGCTGTGGGCACTGGGACCCAGCACCCACTGCTGAGGGGGCTGTGGATCAGGCCCGGAGAAAGGCCTAAAGAGAGAGGGAGGGTCTGATCCACAGCCTCTGTGGCAGCCATTGCCTCTCTCTTTCTCTCCAGGCTTCGCCAGCAGCGCCTCTGTTTCTCTCTGACCCTCCACAGGGGCTGCTGATCAGCCCCCCTTCTCTGATTAGATCCAGAGATAGGAGATAGGCCCAGAGATGTTGACTGGCATAGAAACCAACCAATCAGAACCAAATCTAGGTGAACTGTGAGGAGCCAATGGCTGCTTAGAGGTGCAGCCTTTGATGCTGACTGCCATAGAAACCAACCAACCAGAACCTAATCTGGGTGAAGAGTGAAGGCAGAACCTAAGGCACAGGCTGAGCAGGGGTTTTAAAGGCAATAGCTGTTGAGTGTAAGGTATAAGAAAGCAGTTCAATTTTTTAATGACCAGTTTGGTAGTATAGTGCATATGGCTATCAATCCAGATATAGGGATTATGTATTTTTGTCTGCCAAGAGCATCTCCTTCTGTTGAAAAAGTCTCCCCCCTTCACCAATTTAAGCAATCCTATCCTATATAATCTATTTATACCATTAAAAGGGTAATATGCTAATTAGCTTGGGTTGACCACCCAACTTCAGGACGTCCAACTTCCTTCCGGACAAAGCCATGGTGGTGTGGGCTAAGGCAGAGATGGCAGTGGGGGCAAGGTCAGGCTTGCAGGGGAGGACATTTAGGGGAAAGATTAGGCCGGCAGAGGAGGGTAGTTGGGGGCAATCAGACAGGCAGCGGCAGTTAGGGGCAATTAGGCAGGCAGGAAGAGAGGTTAAGGGCAATCAGGCAAGCAGGCAGAGGAGTTAGGAGGGCGATCAGGCAGGCAGACAGGTGAGTGGTTAGGAGCCCATAGTCCCAGATTGTTAGAGGGATGTCTGACTGCTGGTTTAGGCCCGATCCCTGTGGCAGTTGGACATCCCCCAAGTGGTCCCAGATTGGAGAGGGTGTAGTCCGGGCTGAGAGACCCCCCCCCCATGCATAAATTTTGTGCACTGGGACACTAGTCTATATAATAAAAGCCTAAACAGCAGAACAAACAGAACAATTGGTTACTATGATGTGCACTGACCACCAGGGGGCAGACGTTCAACACAGGCACTGCCCCCTGATGGTCAGTGCACTGCCACAGGTGGAGCGCCATTCAGCAAGAAGCCAGCTCATGGCTGGTGAGCACAGTGGTGGAGGTGGGCGCCTCTCCTGCCTCCCCGGCAGCGCTAAGGAGCAGCAAATAGAGTGGTAAGGAGCAGCGAGCAGGAGGCCGGTAAGGCCAAGGGTTCCCAGACTGTGAGAGGGCACAGGCCGGGCTGAGACAATCCTTTCCCCCACCCCAGTGCATGAATTTCATGCATCAGGCCGCTAGTATATTATGCAATTATTGGAAACCAGCCAGTATGACCTGTCTCCTTAATATTTTAACACCGTCTTTGTTAAAAAGATCATGTCATACTCTAATACAGTGGTTCTCAACCTGTGGGTCATGACCCCTTTGGGGGGAGGGTCTCGAACAACCCTTCCACAGGGGTCACCTAAATACATCCGACATATCATATATTTACATTATGACTCATAACAGTAGCAACATTACAGTTATGAAGTAGCAATGAAAATAATTTTATGGTTGTGGGGTCACCACCACATGAGGAACTGTATTAAAGGGTTATGGCATTAGGAAGGTTGAGAACCACTGCTCTAATACCTATAGTTAATTTAACAAAGTGCTACTAGTACATTTACACTCAGAGATTAAAATATATAGAAATTGCTTGTAGCTTTTACTCATAGATACTTAAATAAATAAAGAATTTGAAGAAAGGAACTTATATCACAAAATTCATTATCTGGAAAATATTAAAAACATGAAAATTTAAGTATTATATTAATAAGTGTTTCCCTGAGTATATTTTTTTATACATCTGTGGCTTTTAGACTATTTGTAACATTCATGATTACCTTTAGAAGTAAAATTCACATCTCTACATTATTAAGAGCATTATTTTTTTATAGATTGTGTGTTTGTAGGTGTACATATGTCTGTGTTTGTATTTCATATGGGTCTGTAAACCTGTTTGTCTGGATGCATGTTTGTGTCTGTGTGTGTATTAGAATTACTTGAAATAGATACCAGAAAAGGAGCTGCACATTCAATACTATAACACACATAAATGTAATGATCAAAAATAAAATAATGCTCAAACATAAAGGTGCCTTTGTAGAATGGTTCCAAAATTAACCACTTATTCTTTTTTTTATAACTCTTGTAAGTGAACAAAATAATGCCAGTATTCTACGTTGAAAATTCCTTTAATGTCCTCAGAATGTGTCAGATTTTAATAATTTTCCCAGAACAGCATCATTTGGAAACTGCACATTAAATATGCGCACTTTGCGACTATTGCTATCCCATCCTGCCAGCAGTTTCCCTTTTCCCAGCCTTGAAGTCAGTGTGGCAAAGGAAAGCCTGAAAGCTAATGGGCTTGCACTCCGGCTGGGACCTCAGAGCACTGCTCCTTTTAGGATTTTGTGGAAAACGAAACAGATCCTCATAATGAAACAAATTATACAATTAAACAAAAAGCAGCAGCTGGGAATTGCAAGGATTTTATGTGAATATCACAGCAAACATTGCTTAATGTTTTGGAATCAGATTGTTATCTGCTATGGAAGGTTCCCGCGGCAGCTCAATTTCTACTACTTATCGAGACCTTGCATTTCTGCAAACCATTTCTTCTCTGCTCACCTCAATTATGATTACACAGTGAAACAAATTTCTCCCCTTAGGAAAAAATACATACTAAGACCTGATAATACCAGTTTAACAGACCCATTAATTGTTCTCTATTCTATAAAGCAGTGTCTTATATATGATTTTAAACATTCAAGCTGCTCATTGTTAAAATGGCGCTGAAATACGAACATTTACTTTAGATTATCTGAATGTGTGTAATATACACTAGATGTTTTTGTATATGTATACATGATTACAGATATAGCACACCTCTATATTTGATATGCTTCTGATTTGAAAGATTTCATGTCAATGTTGCTATAAGTATTTTATAGTTTCTAATAATGTGAACTACTTTTATTTGAAAAGATAGCATATAAAATTAGATTCTATATTTGTTGAATAAACTCATTCTCTTTGGTTGGGGGTAATCAATATGACATTGACAATATCTAGTTCTAAAACAAGCATTTTTTTAATTTTTTTTTTACATTTCTGAAATCTCAATCTCTTTGCAATCAACTGCTAGTGTTACTATTACTTTTTGGTATTTCTTTTTTCCCTTCTTATTATCAAGTAAAAGTAGAATACAACTAATATTAGTAGTATGTTTTTTAATTCTTATAAAATAGTAATAACCTATTTGAAAACAGGTGACAGAAGACACTGGGTGTTGGACTGGTAGAGTGTGGGACTGGTGGATCGCACTGGACTTGGGTTCAGTAATCTTGGTACTTGGGTTCTGGCTAGGAAAGAATTCAAAGCCAAGACCCAAACTGTAAGATTACATTTATTTATAAAATCACAGAGTTAGAAATAGTAATTCCTAGAAGAAATGGGCTTAGAAAACATGTTATAGAGGTTAAGGAAAGGTTCTTAGAGCTTGAGAGTGAGGAAGCTAATGGTAACACATCTGGGGGCAGGGTACATGAAGGAGAGGGAGAAGGGGAAGGGAAAGGCATGGGCAGTCTCCCGAAAGGAATAGTGCACTGGGTCCTCATCTTAAGAGTTTTAAGGGTAGATATTTTAGGGGAGGTCTCAAGGGAAGGACTGCATAGAATGTTCAGCAGCTTTTCAGATGTGTCCATTTAAGGTTGTGGTCTCTGCTGGCTGATTGGTCAGCATCTGAGCAAGGGATCATTATTCAATGCAGCTGGTTCTGAGAGCAACCCTGGGGTTTCTGGTCTGGTTTTGCTGCTTTTGTGGGCCTGAAACTGAAATACAGTTAAGGCCTAGATGTTATCTCTAGGGAGGAAAGGTTAGGGAGCCCAAACCTCATGACCAGAGATATGCTAGGGAAGGAAGAGTCACCCTCGGGACAGGCTTCCACCCTACAATTGTTCATTACTAGGCTCCTAAGACTTTCCACCCTGGTGACCTTCTGTACCTGGCCCCTTCCTCCTTGATCTGCTTATGTCAGACACCTATCCCACAATATCTTTAATTACTTAAGTCAGCAGATATTTTCTAAATATCCAACATACATTCTGCACTTTGGTTAGCAATAAATTGGGCTTAGGTCCAGACTTTATAGAACTCTGGTACTGGTAGGAGAAATAATCAAGATAAATATACAATCTAATCTAATAAAAGAGTGATATGCAAATTAACCATCACTCTGAGACACCTAAGCCACACCCACCAGCCAATCAAAGCGACTGCATGCAAATTAACCCAGCCAAGATGGCGGCTTGCAGCCCTGGAGCTAAAGCAAACAGGAAGCTTCTGTTTGGAGGAAACTGCCTGCCTCAGCTGGCTGGGCCTCTGCTCAAAGCAACATAGTTTCAATTATAGAATCCACAGAGCTGAAGCAAACAGGAGGCTTTGTTCCCTGCCTAGGCCTCCACTCAAAGCAACAAAGTTTCAATTATAGAATATAAATAACCCCAGAAACCTGATTCCAGCCAGCTTCGCTGGGACGTTGGGTCAATGGGAGCTGTGGGCAGCCTGAAAATGACCCTCAGCCCCTCAACCAGGCTGGCCAGGTACCCCAGTAGGGACCTGAACCTTGAAGGGACTGTGGGCAGCCTGAAAACGGTCCTCAGACCCTCACCCAGGCTGGCCAGGCATTACAGTAGGGACCTGAATCCTGAAGGGGATGTGGGCAGCCTGCAGCCATCAGCCCCTCACCCAGGCTGGCCACACCCCCATGGGGTGAGGTTCCCCACTGGGGTGCTTGACCAGCCTGCAAACAGGCATCAGCCCCTCACCCAGGTTGGCCAGGCACGCCAGCAGATGGACATCCCCCAAGGGGTCCCAGACTGTGAGAGGGCACAGGCCGGGTTGAGCACCCCTCCCCCCAGCAAGTGCACAAATTTTCGTCCACTGGGCCTCTAGACCTATATAATAAAGAGCTAATATGCTAATTAGACTGAACAGCAGAACCACAGTCTGAATGACCTTCTGGCCAAAGCCAGGGTAGGGCTGTGAGGACAGAGGCAGCCTGGACTGTGAGAGCCTTTTGCATAAATTCCGTGCATCAGGCCTCAAGTAATAATATAATGATATAAAGTTATCTAAACCATTCATAGATGACCGGAAAAAGTTTGGAGAAGATAAATAGTGAAGACCTCAGAATAATGATGTTTTAGCATGTTAGAGCTTGAAAGGCCAACATTCTAAAGAGAAATATTATTAGTCCAAAGGCTCAGAAGTGATAAATGATCACTTTGCTCAAAGCAGTATCAAATAACTATAGTTAAAGCAAAGGGGGAAAAATAATGCCAGAAAAGAAAGAAGAAACTATAACCTGAAGAGTATTGGATATTATGAAAAAGTGCTTTGACTTCACTCTTATGATAACTTATGGAAGCTGCAGAGCTAAGCCAATTCTTCAGGTTGGGAACTTTTACTGGACCTTTGTCCGTAAAAAAATATTCAGTCTTATGTCATACCCTTTAATGGATTGAGACAAGCAATGATTTTAGTCTCATAAAGCCTTTCATCTCTGGAAACTGTTTTGGTCAATTTTTGCTCAAATACTAGCCAATTCTGATCTGTGCTCATCTTTATCTTGTAATAACCGATAATAGTCACCAAACACTATTATTTTCAGTTTTTTAAATCATTTCAATATCCAGAGGCTTCAGTTTTACCATTTCTTTTCCAATTTCCTTCCTATGACAAATCTCCAACTGTTTAAAGTTTCTTTCTCTCTCAATATATAATAATATATATATATTTAATTTTTCTTTTCATCTCCCAAATTCTGTGCCATATATGTATTTTAGGTTTTTAATAATGAACGAACCCAATACTATGCTGGCAAGTACTTAACATCAAGCAAACAAAAAATAAGACAAATTTAAAAACCCCTAATGTACATAGAGCATGTGACTATTTCTTTGACACTAATCATTCCACCACTGTGTTTCTGTTAATGCAACCATGTTGAACCACCAGCAGGAAGAGCCAAAGGCACCATAGCATTTTCTGTATTAGTTCAGTTGATAACAATAGATAAAATTCCTAATCCAAGTTGTATTTCATCGAAAATAATCCTATTACTTCCTTGCCTTCTTTAAATACAATTTTTCAGTTTCTCTCATGGGTATTAATTTCCCAACAGCTGGAATTCACCTGCTTTGAGCAGGAACATGTGGTAGGAGTTACTCTGTGCCCACTCTGAGCTTAGGTCTCACGTTCATTCTCTACTTTACCCCTCTGCCTTCCCTTTGAAAGTCAGCCCAGACCAGCCAGCTGACAGATATTAGAGACACAAGAAGAGATAAGTCATCAGCCAAAAATAAGCATGAACTGTCAGCTCCCAGCAAACCCACCATCCAGAAATAATGGCAAGCCTAGCTGGAACCAAAGCAGAGCAGATTAGCTGAAGCACTCAGCCACTCTACAGAGCACTGAAAAATAATGGTGATTGATTTTCAGCAATTAACCCATTATGAATTGCCAGCAATCCCAGTGTACTATCCACAATTCATGCTACATTGATCCAAAAGTGATGCTCAAACCTCTTTTTTTTCTCCTCTCTTTCTCTCTCTACACACACAGACACACACACACACACACACACCCCTCAGTCACCTGGTTGACAATTTGCGGAGTTGTTAGACATCATTTAACTATCAACTCCTCCTCCTATTATTTGTAGTGTTTGAATAATATCCCTACCAAACTATATATATAGATAGATATAGATAGATATAGATATAGATATAGATATAGATATAGATATAGATCTCCATCTCTCCATCTCCCTGGATCCTTTCATTTCCTTGCCACCTATTTTCTTTTCATAAATTTATCTTTTGAATTTATTTGGTGGCATTCAAATACTTTTCCAAACATGCAAGCAAATTAATTAATGAAAGCCATAGTCAAGTTCAGTGGGCAGGCACGCTCAGGGAAGAAACACGTGAACGAATGAATAAACCAGCCTCCCTTTAGAAGTTCATCATTTAGACTGTAGCTCTCTATATAAATAGGCTTTTGTCTTCACATAATTTCACCCAATCCCCTGCCATTTAAAACTGCCACTAGTTTGGTGGCTGTGCAATATGTCACAGTATACCTCATTATAAGACATTTTCTTGAGGTTTGCAGGTGACTTAGTGTCAATTTAACTCTTTCTATGACCAACTCAGTTAGGTGGCAAGCGCCCTAAGAGCTCTTAAAAGCTTGACTGTCACCACCATTTTGTGGTTGCTTCTGAGATCCCAATAGCAGTAGCCTTTATTTATACAAGACAGACAAGTATGTGCACTTTAATGTATCAGCAAGAACCAATAGATGTAGCTGCATCCTGTGCCAGAGAAGGCCCTGTGCCCATCAACAACAGTTCTCACCATGGAACCCTGGACTGTGGGGAAGATTAAACCAGCTGACTTCAACAAATGGGGACTGCAGATCGCGGGCTCCACATAGGTGGAGAACTGCCACTAACATGCACGTTACCATGTGCTTCTTGGGGTCTAATCAAGAACTTGGAGTTTCCACCAATTAAACAAAAATTATAACCTGAAGTCCCAACATGGAACTGACTAGAAACCAATTAGATCGGGAGTTCAAGGCAGAGAGTGGAGTTCAGAACCAAGTGGAGCTGGGAAATGGTGACAAAGACCATGAACCTGTTACCAAACTAAAAGGGGTTCATTTGCCTGCCCAATAAAACACAAACAGGAGTTTGCAGCAAAACAGGTAAATGTTTATTTTAGAAAATGACACCAAACCCAGATCCACAGCTGAACTATTTCTCTAAGACCCGGCTCATGATGGTTTCTAAGGGTTGATTTATATAGGAGGAAAATCATTAATCATGGTGACTAAGGGAGGTAGGGTTGTGGTTTCTATTGATTGGTCCACACTAGGATAGGGTTAGTTGATCATTGTATCTAGTCTTGATCTCGACCATGGCATTGCTGTCTGGTTTCAAAAGACTGGTTGCCCAGCCAGTGTGGGTCAGTGGTTGAGCCTCAATCTATGAACCAGGAGTTCATGGTTCAATTCCTGATCAGGGCACATGCCCTGCTTTGTGGGCTAGATCCCCAGTTGGGGGCATGCAGAAGGCAGCCGATCAATGATTCTTCCTCATCACTGATGTTTCTATCTCTCTCTACCTCTCCTTTCCTCTCTGAAATTATATATATGGTATTTTAAAGGCTGTGGTTGGTGGATTTGATCTGCTTCATTGAGTCTGCAACAAAAACACAACTATTAGTTGCTATCTTTCATTTGCCTAAAATTATGTTTCCATGATCAATAGGTCTGAAACTTTGTACCTATAACTCTTTGGTGCTAACCAGAATATAATTGTCCTGAGGGTTTAAGAGAGTGGGCATGCATGGAAGTAGGAAGGCAGTGTTGGCCTCAGTAAGTTTGAATCAAAAGGAAAGAAAGGAGAAAATGTCATATTAAAGAGATGAAGTTTCTAGGAGGTTAGGAATACAAAGGACTTGAGGGTACTACACCTGTGTTTCTCTGTATCCTCAAATGCCATCAGAAGTTCGTTTGGGATCCTGTTGCTGCCGGATTAAAAAATAAACTTGACTGCAATCAAGGCATGTTCCCTGACCAGTAATCAAACAGTGATCTCCTAGTTCATGAATCAACGCTCAACCACTGAGCCACAGCAGCCAAGCTAATTTATTTTTAATTGGAGGATGTTTTAAAAATCAATTTAAGTATATTTTACAGTATTTAAGTAATCATATTTTAACCAAATACTCCCAAGCTATCTTTACATTGTTTGATATATATTTATTTATATTTAATTATACATATGTTGGTACCTTGAACTAGACATGCTAACAAAGACAAAACACATAAGAATTCATTCATGAATCAAGCTTTTACAGTGAGTGAAATACAACTGGTACAAGGTCATGCATCCAAATGAAAGTTCCACAAACATTTCACTAAAGAAAAGAAGTGAAAAATTATACATTAGAATAGGCTTAACTTTAAATAATCTAACTTAATGATTTATCTTTTAAAATTATAAGCCATCACATTAAATCATAATTTAAAGTACAAGCTACTATTTTTATAGTTTGTATAGTAATGATTATATACTTTAATATAATAATGTTCTGATGTTATATGGTTAAAATGTCACTATTATTTTGCATATATATATATATATATATATATATTCAAATAAAAGAGTAATATTGAAATTGACTGTTTCTACGGGACACCTAAGCCACGCCCACCAGCCAATCAGAGCAGTTGTATGCAAATTAACCCAGCCAAGATGGAGGCCGGCAGTCACAGAGCTGGAGTAAACAGGCAGCTTCTGTTGCAGCAGGAGCATGCTGTTGCCGGCAGGCTAAGTCTCTCTGTGCTCCAGGCAACAACATTGTTGCAATTATAGAAGCCTCGGAGCAGAAGGCAACATTCTTTCAATTATAGAAGCCACCAGCTGAAGCAGACAGGAGGCTTCGTTACCTGCCTAGCCTCGACTTAAAGAAACAGTGTATCAATTATAGAAGATAAATAAACCCCAGAAACCTGCTTCCAGCCAGCCTTGCAGGGACATTGGGTCAATGGGAGCTGTGGGCAACCTGAAAGCCTTAAAACAGCTGTCAGTCCATCATCCAGGCTAGCCACACCCCAATGGGGTGAGGGATCCCACTGGGGGGCTTGGCCAGCCTGCACACAGCCATCAGCCCCTCACCCAGGCTGGCCAGGTACCCCAGTAGGGGCCCAACACCTGAAGGGACTGTGGGCAGCCTGAAAGCCTGAAAATGGCCCTCAGTCCCGCACCCAGACTGGTCACACCCCAATATATATACTAGTGATGTATATAAATCATTTAAGTAAAAATGGGGGTCAAGTTCAAACAAAGATGTTACAGGCAATGTAAACAGTTTAGATAATTGAAATATATTAAATATCAGTTTATATGCAAATTATGGGCCATATGGTAAAGATGCACATTTAACTAAAAATGGGGGTCAAGTTCAAACAAAGATGTTACAGGCAATGTAAACAGTTCAGATATTTGAAATATATTAAATATTAGTTTACATGCGAATTATGGGCCATATGGTAAAGATGCATATTTTCCTGTGAATTAGAAAGGAAATTGTAAGATAATTCAAGTACACTTTGTTTGGTCTTCTCTACCATTCTTGGCTACATTCGAATCCCTTTGGAATTGAAAAAGTTGTGATGAAAGCCATGATTAACTAGTTAGATTTTCATAACTGGGCTCTAATTATAAGTTTAGACATTTCCTTGTCTAACAAAGAAAAATCCATTGCTGCTCACAGCTGCACAAACTATAAAAGCTGGGAACTAATAAAGAAATTTGAAACAGCTGTGACATTGTCAGGGTAAAACCCTGCCACTTCTCTTCTGCGAGGTGAAAAAAGATACATCATTAAGCACACAACAAAACACATCCTTATGCAAGCCTTCATCAGTCCTCCCAGGCTGTAAAATTATAATTGCCAATTTTTCAAACAAAGCCTACCGGCATTAGAACTTTACATGGAAGACACTGTATTAAAATTACAAATCATTCACAAAACTTCTTTGGGAAAAAAAATATTTCCATACTGTTTTTGATTCCCTTATATATGACTAGATTGTTCCAGTTTACAAAGACAGTTATGTTAAAGAGCAGAATTTAGAGGTGTCTTTACAGAAGTTTGATAAGGTAAACATATTTTTATAACATTAAACGTTAGCCGTGAAACTCCCATATTTTTATTGAAAAACACGTGGCAAAGATTAATAAAATTATATATGTATTTATACCTATATATATCTAAATATCTAGATATATACCTATATATCTAAATACATAAGTATATTTTAAGTCAAACATAGAAAAAGAGTTTTATATTTATAATTTATATATCAAATCTAATAAAAGAGTAATGTGCAAATTAACCCTCACTCCGTTACACCTAAGTCACATGCATCAGCCAATCAGAGCGACAAAATGCAAATTAACCCAGCCAAGATGGTGGCTGGCAGCCATGGAGCTAGAGCAAACAGGAGGCCAGCAATGGAGGAAACTGCCTGCCTAGGCCAGCTGTGGTCTCCACTCAAGGCAACAAAGTTTCAATTATAGAAGATAAATAAACCCCAGAAACCTGCTTCTAGCCAGTCTCATTGGGACCTTGGGTCAATGGGAGCTGTGGCCACCCAGCAAACAGCCATCAGTCCCTCATCCAGACTGGCCAGGCACCCCAGCAGTGGACATCCCCCAAGGGGTCCCAGACTGTGAGAGTGCACAGGCCTGGCTGAGAGAACCTGCTCCCCCCCAAGTGCACAAATTTTCGTGCACCAGGACCCTAGTCTTATATAATAAAAGGGTAATGTGCAAATTGACCCTAACAGCAGAATGACTAGACATGACTGGTCACTATGACACACACAGACCACCAGGGAGCAGACATAGATGCTCAATACAGGAGCTTCCCCCTGGTGGTTAGTGTGCTCCCACAGGGGGAGTTCTGCTCAGCCACAAGCAGGCTGATAGCTGCCAGTACATCAGTGATGATGGGAGCCTCTCCCAACTCCTCAGCAGCGCTAAGGATGTCCGACTGCAGCTTAGGCCTGCTCCCCACTGGCAAGTGGAGATCCCCCAAGGGCTCTCAGCCTGCCAGAAGGATGTCTGACTGCCAGCTTGGGCCCAATCCCCCGGGGAACCCAGACTGTGAGAAGGCACAGGCTGGGCTGAGGGACCCCCCTAGCGCACAAATTTTTGTGCACCGGGCCTCTAGTACATATATATTTACTTATGCAAGCCTTCACCGGTCCTTCCATATATATTTACCACAGCCCCGGTGCACAAAAATTTGTGCACTCAGAGGGTCCCTCAGCCTGGCCTGTGCCCTCTCCCAGTCTGGGACACCTCAGGGGATAGCCTACTGGGGTGCTTTACCAGCCTGGTTGAGGGGCAGAGGGCCATTTCAGGCTGCCCACATCCCCTTCAGGGTTCAGGTCACTGGGTGCTTGGCTGGAATCAGGTATCTGGGACTTATTTAACTTCTATAATTGAAACTTTGTTGCCTTTGTTCCCCCCCGGCAGGTATCTGAGGTTTGTTAATCTATACTAATAAAAAGGTAATATGCTAATTAGACTGAACATCTTCCAGACGACCTTCTGGACGTCCTTCTGGACAAAGCCATGGTGGCAGGGCTGAGGCAGAGGCAGTTACAGGTTATCAGGCAGAGAACAGTTAGGGGGATCAGGCCAGCAGGCAGGTGAGTAGTTAGGAGCCAGCAGCCCCAAGGGTTCCCCGATTGGAAAGGGTGCAGACCAGGCTGAGGGACCACCCCCCCCAAGTGCACAAATTTTTGTGCACTGGGTCCCTAGTCTTCTATAATTGAAACTTTGTAGCCTTGAGTAGAGCTCAGGACCCTGCAGAGCCCTAGGTTCCACCATTGCCCGGGGCAACTCCAGCTCTGTGACAGATGCCATCTTAGCTGAGTTAATTTACATATTTGCTCCTGATTGGTTGGTGGGCTTAGCTTGTGGGTGTAGTGGAGTGGGGTTTAATTTGCATATTACTCTTTTATTAGATTAGATGTATAAATATATATGTTCACTATATATCTAAGTATATCACACTATCATATAAAATATTTGACTACTTGGCAATATTTAACTATAAAATACATGAGAGGAAGCAAGTGAGAGAGAACTGGACTACTTCATTTTCACATTAAAACCTTATCACTAAAAATTAAATTGTATCTAAGAAAATCAGAAGTTCTATGATTGAAATGGTTTCATTTTAAATAGTGCCTTTGGTAAGTTCATTACACAAACTATAGCAAGGATTTAAAGAGTTTTCCACTCTGTGGCTTCACTGACACATTCACTTAGCACATGTGTGTGGCACAATGACTATGCAGTGGGCACTGCCTTAGAGGCCTGTGGTCAGGCGATGAACAAAACAACACAGCCTCATGTAGCTTTCAGTCCAGAGGGAGAGCTGGACAATGATAAATGTCAGCACAAGATATCTTTTATTTTCCTGATCCTAAACTGCACATTTTTTATTGCATTTTAATATGTTGAACTAGCATTTATTGTCTAACTAATAGTACCTTTCTGCTGCTATGCTGGTCCAGGAAGCCCTTTTAGTAGTAGAAGCAGATGTTCATTGCATTGTCTTCCTATGGGCACGTTTGGTGAGCTGGTCACACATCATTATTATCAGTGGAGTAAAATGTCCTATTTGACAAAATGTCTTAGAGCTCTTAGGAGAAAGGAATTCACAACCATAGCAGTAACTCTAATTAATGCATAAACCTGTTCAATTAATTAATTAACATAAATGTCCCCTCACCTTCCCAGTGACGAGAAGAGATGTCTGCAGGGCTGAGGGGAAGAGGGAAATGTTTGGGGACGGGCTAGCTAAATCTCATAGAAAGTAAAAGAGCTGAAGCAGCCCTATCTACTTGGTGTTGACTCAGATGTGTACAAGTCAGGAATAAACTCAGGTGAAAGCATGTCTAGTTGTTACTGCTGGTGGTGAATCCAGAAAGCTTCCCCCACCCATTGTACCCAAGATGGTTCAGGATTATTTAAAGGAGTACGAGTGTTATTGATAACTTCTGCTGAAATTAAGTAAGTGCCAACCCCAAGACTTGCAAAATGCATTACAATGGTTCAGTTTAAAATTCAGGCAACAATGATAAAGCAACACTGCAGAAAATATATCCTTTCCTTTCTCAGCATTTGTCTGCATGCCTTTTGCTATTGTCCTATAATAGCACAAAAAGCGAGAATGCATGGAAAACACAAATAGATAAAATTGACTGTAAATCAAACATGAATTGGAAAAGATGAACTGTGAGTTTAAGAAAGGTTTAGGGATACCTTCACCAATTTATTTTGCTTATAATTACTTCCTTTTAAGGGCATGAGTGGATACATGCGGACTATAACTCAAAGCATTCTTTTTGAAAGCTTAAACTGAAAATGATACAGAACAAAAAAGCAATATGTATATTGCCTACCAGTATATAAAATACTTCTGGACCTTTCCGTCAGACATAAACCTAACAAAATATGTGGTAATGAAAGCCCTCTGCTAAGAAAAGCAAGGTAAGTGATAAGACTTAAGGGGGATTTGCAAAAGGTTGTTAGACAAGGTTTCTGATGAAATAACATTTATTTTGAGATTTAAAAAATAAAAATAATTGGCTTTGCAAAAACAGGTTTACTATGGAATTGTCTAAACTGAGCTTTTTCTGAGGGAAAAGAAGATACTCTTAATAATTATATTGGTATCATATCCAGAAAAAAAAACAGGAAGCATAGTCACACTAAACAAAGAATAGGAGAAGATTGTACCAGGCAGAGAAAAATGTAAAATAATTATGAATAATTTAATATGTGGTAGTAACTTAAGACTGTTTGCCTAGACTGTAACAGAATTGGAGAGACTGCTATTGAGGTAGGATCCAGGTGGTAAATGAGACAAGATTAAGCAGATAGATCTCACTAGCCTAAGGTGAAGTTCACATTTTCTTCTAAATGCAATAGGAAAGCATTTAAGTTGAAAATGATATTATCTGACTGTTAATGTAAAAGCATTATTCTGGCTACACTGTGGAGAATGGACTGGAAGAATCAAGATAAGCATTGAGGTCTGAGTTAGGAGCCTAGTACAAGAACCCTATCATCAGGATGATGATAATGGAGATCAGAAAAAGTAAACAAACTTTATAGATAATTATTTTTAAACTAGAGGCCCGGTGCATGAAATTCATGTACGGGGGCGGGGTGGAGTCCCCTCAGTTCAGCCTGCACCCTCTCCAATCCAGGATTCCTCAGGGGATGTCCAACTGCTGGTTTAAGCCCAACCCCAGGCCTGAGCCTGCAGTTGTACATCCCTCTCACAATCCTGGACAGCTGGCTCCTAATCACTCACCTGCCTGCCTGCCTGCCTGGTCTCCCCTAAATGCCTCTCCCTGCCAGCCTGATAACCCCTAACTGCCTATGCCTGCCAACCTGATCGCCCTTAACTGACCCCCCCCCCCCCCCC
>PVJC01016255.1:0-33938 GCA_004026665.1 Murina feae | reverse complement strand
GCAAGCTTGGGAGGCAGGCAGCACCCAGCCCTGGCCACAGCTCAAAAAAGAGAACAACATGCAGGGGAGGGCAAGAGTCTGAGAGATCAACATAGAGGGGGTGCCTGCTCCAAGCCTCCACAGTGTGCCTGGTGGCAGGTCCCCAGCAGGTAGACACACACAGGAGGACACACACACACACACACACACACACACACAAGGTGCCAGGCAGACTGGGGCCATCATAGGACATCCACTGAGGGGTCCCAGACTGTGAGAGGGCACAGGCCGGGCTGAGGGACTCCCTCCACCCCGAGTGCACAAATTTTTGTGCACCGGGCCCCTAGTCTTCTATAATTGATACACTGTTCCTTTAAGCCGGCTAACGAACCCTCCTCTCTGCTTCACCTGGCAGTGTCTATAATGAAACAATTGTTACTTTTACTGGTTAGGCCCGAGCTGCTCTTTCCTTCAGCTCCGGAGGATTCTATGATTGTTACATTGTTTCAAAGCTGTGTTTCGCTAGAGGCAGTTTAATCGGAGCTGAGCTGAAGGGCGCAGCTTCACTTTCGCTCCTGCCGCAATGGAAAGGGCTGTTTACTCAGGTCCGTGAGTGGCGGCCGCCATGTTGGCTGGACTAATTTGCATACAGCCGCTCTGATTGGCTGGTGGGCGTGGCTTACCCGTCTCGGAGAAACGGTTAATTTTAATATTTCGCTTTTATAGAGTAGATAATCTGCTCAATGGGAAGGATTGTATCACTATGTGTGTATGGGGGGTGGGGAGGTAAAATAAAAATAGAGTGGCTTTCAGAAAAAGTTCAATGAGAATATGATCCTCCAAGAAACGAAGTAACCAGTGTCTTTACTTTCTGTGAACTGATGATCTCTAAGGAATCCTTCTCCTAGAGCACCACACTGTTCCATGAATTATCTGTTCCCAAACTAAAATATGTCCTTGATTGCTATCTGAATAAGAAATGCTGATAATGCTTCAGGAGTCCTAGAATAAAAAGTAATCCACTTCTAGTGCACTGTTGGTGGGAATGCAGACAAGTGCAGCAAATATGGAAAAAAATACGGAGTTGCCTCAAAAAAAAAAAAATGGAACTGCTATTTGATTCAGTGATCCCACGTCTAGGAATATACCCTAAGAAACCCAAAACACTAATCAGAAAGAATACATGCACCTCTTTGTTCATAGCAGCACAATTTACAATAGCTAAGATCTGGAAACATCCCAAGTGCCCATTAGCACATGAGTAGATAAAAAAGCTGTAGTACATTTACATCATGGAAAACTATGCAGCTGTAAAAAAGAAAAATCTCATGCTTTTGAGTCAGCATGGAGAGACCTGGAGAGTATTATGCTAAGCAAAATAAGCCAATAAGAGAAAGACAAGTATCACATTATCCCAGTCATATGTGGAATCTACTTAATAAAATAAACTGATGAACAAAATAGATCCAGAGACATAGAAGCATGAAACAAACTGATGTATCTCAGAGGGAATGGGGAGGGGCAAGTGGAGGGAAAGAGATTCACCAAAGAACTTACATGCATACTAGTAGCCCTGCACACGAATCCGGGCTGCTGACCTCTTGTAGCTCTCCACCCACTGCCCGCCCTCCTGTAGCTCCCTCCGCCCTCCCCCATTACAGCTTGTTGCCCTGTCATCTCCTGTAGCTCTCCACCTCCCGCTTGCTTACTGCCCCATCCTTTAGCTCTCTGCTGCCTGCTTATAGCCAGTAGGTCACTGCCACCCACCCTCCTGTAGCTCTAGGCCTGATGCCCCGCCCTTCTGTAGCTCCCCCCCATCCCCCCATCCCTCCTCCCCACTAGCTTGCTGCCCTGTCCCCTCCTTAGCTCTCCGAAGCTTGCTTGTTCCTCACTGGCCCACCCTCCTGCGGATTTCATGATCTGGTCATAATGTGCTTGGTCATTACGCCTCAGGGCGTAATGGCTAATTAGCATATTCCTCTCCTATTATATAGGATAGGATATGCACAATCCATGGACACAGACAATAATGTGGTGAAGGCCTGGTGGAGGGCGGAGGGGTAGAAAGAGTCAGTGGTGGGGGGAAGGGGCACATATGTAATACTTTCAAAAACTACAATTTTTTTTAAGTGATCAGCTCTTGAGCCATTTGAAAAATCTTCATTCAACCACAGTTGCATTATAATTTCTTGAAACATTTCTGATACCACTCTTTTGTGCTTGTGCCGCAAAAAAATATGTAAGCCAAAGAAGGAGCTACATCAATGACTGTAAAGTCATTTATTGATCTTAAATATAAGCAGGATTAGCTAGGTAGTAAATAACCTTCTAGGCAATTAGACTCCAAATAAAATTTGGCTTCCTCAGGAAAACTTACGCAATACTGAAAACTAACACAACTCAAGTTATTAATAGAAAGAAGTAATATAAACATGTCTCAAGAACAGCACCAAAGAGTAATCTCTGAACCTTTTACATTAAAACTAAAAGAGTAAGTACAAGACATATCTGTGACAAGTATGTTGATTACTACGAGATGCTGATGGAAAGAAAAAGACATAAGAATAAATGAAGAGACATATTATGACCCTGTATAAATAGACTCAAGATACTAAACAATGCTTCCTAAATGGATCTAGATTTAATGAAATTTAAATTCCCAGGAGGATATTTTTGTAAATATAGGTAAGTTGATTCTAAAACGTACATGCAAAGGCAATGGAACTAAATAATCAAAACAATACTGAAAGAGAATAAAGATGAAGACTCACACTACTTGATTTTAAGACAATATAAAGGTATAGTAATCAAGACACTGTGACATTGAAGATAGAATGGACACAAATCTAATGGAACAGATTAGGGAATTTTTAAGTAGAGCCACACATACATATATAGACAACTAATTTTTTACAAAGTTACAAAGGTAACTCAGTGGAGAAGGGATAGTTTTTCAAACAAATGATGTTGAAACAATTATATATCCATATGAATTTTAATTTCCACCCCTACTTCATACAATGTAATAAAATTAACTCAAAGTTAATGATAGTCCTAAATCTCAAATCTAATACTACAAAACTTCTAGAAGAAAACCTTTGTGACCTTTACTTAGGAAAATATTTTTCAGCTGTTACATAAGAAGTGTAATCCATAAAAGAACAGATTGATATTTGTAGTTTACCAAAATTTAAAAACTTCTGCTCTTCAAAAAACATTGTTAATGGAAATGAAAAGGCAAGCCATGAGCTGGATGGGACAATATGTCTGCAACTCACATATTTGATAAAAGACCTGAATTAAGAATACATAAAAAACTTTTAAAACTTAAGAAGGAAACAAACCACTCCTTTTTTTTTCAATGGACAAAAGCTTTGAACAAATGCTTCACAAAGCATATATCTAGTAAGATTGCTCAGAAAAGATGCTATGTTTATTTTGCTTATTTTTAAATCAATCTCATCATATTATCACATCTTATTTCATGTGTATTACTCCATGATCATGTTGTACTTTACTATAAACACTATACATAGTACATACCATAGATTACATACAATCATACACTTTAGAGGTAGTCATTTTCTCAGAACCAATCATTATCTGTTGTAGGACAGCCACCAAGACTAGTTTTATTTTGTTCTATACATGGGGGAAAATTGTAAAATTCAAAGTAAAGAACCAAGCTAATAATTTGTTTTTTCCCTTCTTATTTTACAAAGGTAGACGTATATTATGGAAAAAACTGTTTCATAGGAAGCACAGGAAGTGATTATATAAATGGATGTAAAGCAAACGTCTTCAGACCCACAAGCCTTTAAAATGTATTCTACAGTAACATATGATAGACTTAACATAGATATGTCCAAAGAACTACAAATAAACACTGTTTTCCCCAATAAAAAAAGTATCTAATAATTCTAATCCATCTACACAATATTTGTATCATATCAACTTTAAAGGAACTCTGAAAAGAAGTACATTAAGACAAACTGAATCCTTCCAATATTGCTCAAAACTAAATAATAATTACAAAACACTTGCCCTTTTCTCTCTCTGAGGTTAACATCCTGGGAAGCCATCTTCTGCCCTGCTCTAAATGCTAAGCTCATTCTTAAACCATCATTTTCATGTTAATTCTGTGAGGGGTGGGACACTCACAGGCAAGGCAATGGTATGGAACCACACTAAGTGATCTGTTTTCCTCCAAGTGTTCTTAAAGGATTTCAAAATAAAATACACAAGGAAACTTCAACATCCCTTTAAATACTGATATCTACCTGTCCACTAAATCACTCATGTTCTATGGTTTCAGCAACCATGCCATTCTGGTGGTAAGGAACAAAGAAAAAGCCCGAAATAGGATCAAAGAAAGAAAGAATAGAAGACAAGTAACATGCAAAGAAAACCATTAAGATCTGTATCTCATATCAACACCAGCCCTAACAATCAGAGCCTCTCCCACAGGCCAATTCAAACAAATTTCACTATGATGTGGACACACAGCTTCACAATTTTTACTTACGAAACAGACAATAACCATATCTTATACCTACAATTTCTCCAAACCTCCCTTTCAACTATCAGACAAGAAATCTATCCAGAGCAATGGAGAGTAGTTGAAAAGATTAAACATTCATTTTCAGAGTCAAGCTACCTTCTTTTTTTCTTAAGTTTATAAAAATATTTTTATTGATTTCAAGTGGGAAAGGCAAGAGAGAGAGAAACATCAATTATGAGAGAGTATCACTGTTTACTGCCTCAGGCGCTGCTCTTACTATGGATGGAGCCCACAACCCAGGCATGTGCTCTGACCAGGACTAGGAACCGTGACCTCCTGGTTCATAGGCTGATGCTCAACCACTAAGCAAGGCCAGTGGGGCTCAAGCTAACTTCTTAAAGATAAGACAATGCTTCTTTAAAAGGACTTCTTAGGTAAAAGACTATAATTTGGAAGTTTAGATTTTTGTCTCCTGGAGATACAGTGGAAAATGATCAGGAACTCACATTCCCTAACTTCAGCTTTCGTATAAACCTTTGCCTGCTCTTATTTCTGGACTAACAATAAATACTCAAGGACCTGCGATATGACCCACCATCTAGGTATCCAGTGATTCTCCTAGCTAGAATATCAAGGTGAAAGCCAGTTTACTGCATCCGAAAGAGCCCAGCCAAAAGCCTCAATTTGAACTTCTTTAATTGCCAAATATATTTTATAACTAGAACATACAACCAGTAACAAGCTTAATTACAGCCATGGGCATTTTAATTGCTTTTGGAAAACTGGCCAACAACCTGTGGTATGTAGCTTCAAAAGGATGCAATCTCATGTGCTAATTTAAGATCTAAACCTTGACAAACTGTAGCTCTCAGAGTGATATACACTCACAAGCACAAGGTATGTAAAAGGATAATTTAGAAATTACTTGTGAAAATTAGGGGACTTGTTTAGTTTAATTTTGCTTTGGATCTTCCCACAATTTAAAGGGCTGGCCTTCAAGAAGAGAAAGTCTCCCAAGTATAAAAGTCAGAAACATTTGCTTTATTTAAGTCATTCTGGATACCTTTCCATATGTATGGTTCCATTCCTTGTCAAGACACATGCCTCGGTTGTGGGCTCGATCCATAGTAGGGGGCGTGCAGGAGGCAGCCAATCAATGATTCTCTCTCATCACTGATGTTTCTATCTTTCTCTCCCTTCCTCTTTGAAATCAATGAAAATATTTTAAATCAGATCATTTCATACTTGGGTTGGTTTTTTAGCTGATATGGGAAGGTTCTGGCATTTAAAAGAATTTTTTAAGGGAGGACTCTGAAATGGAGAGTCGATGTTTTGTATGATGTTATTGAAGCAATAAGTTAAATTTGGTCAAAAGACACAGCTCAAAAGGTATCCAGAAAGTTTTATAAGAAATAAGAATAGCATGCTGCCTCATTTGTAACTCTACCATACTCCTCACTTAATAAAGTTTGGAGTTCTGGTTATATTATTTAAAAACCAAAATCCTCATGATGAAAAAAGTCAACGGAAGAAAAAAATCTCTGGTTTTGGCCTTTCCACTTTGAGTCAGCACATGCTTGCAACTAACTCAGAGAACAAAAGTAGTACCTTGTTATCCGCACTGTTGAGCATTAGGATAGATGATTTCAGAAATGTGCTTTTATTTAAGGAGCCATGAATGACCCCATTCACCATCTTTAAGGAGAGTACTCTCATGGGCAAAAACTTGTCCAAACTATCAGAATGGCCAAATGGGCCTTACTTAACACAGAGAGGGAGAAGTTACATTAAAAACATTATGGTGTGAAAATTTCTGGTTGTACTACAGAACTCAAGACATTGTTACCTCATGCTGGGGCTCATTCCTCTGATGTCAAATTTAACTTCACCTGGACAGCACAATGATTTACACATGGCATTCATACAAAGCCCCTTCCTCCGAGTTGAACCAACTAGTTTAAGTCCAGATGAGCTACACTACATTATTTCTGGAAAGGGCACAAAAGGGCCTTAAGTCTGGTTTCATGGGGGTTAACACCACCAAACAAGGGAGTTTTCTAAACTTTTCCTCTGTGCCCTCAAGCTAATTCTTCCAAGGTAGAGGTAGTCTAAATCTATTGTCTAGCCAGCCTTGTGCAATCCTGCTAAGTACACTCAGTGTAACATTTCCATAGTAATCGAGTTTTGTGACAGATTCAGTCCTCAGCAAGGAAGCAAGCCCTTTATACACAAACACCCAACAGGCAGCAAGGGCAGCAGCTGAGTCATCAGGGGTGTACTTTAGGTGGCTCTGATAAACAAACACAGAACACTCTCCCCTTAGCTGCAACAAAAATTCAGCAATAAATGGAAGGAATTCAATGTGGGACTAGTTGTGTGTCAGAGATCTAATTTTATCAACAGGTTCTCAATAAGCAACCAAATTCTACATTCTTCAAAAAACATTCACAATGGAGAATCATGAACTAACATTCAATAAAGTAACAAAAATCGACCTTTCTTCATTATCAGGTATTATTTATTGTCTTCCTAACAGAAACTACAGGAAATAAAAATCACAAACTGCCAACACATGATGGGGTCATAACTCTGACCTGATATCTCTCTCCCAATAACACAGACTATCTGTTAAGACTGATTTAACTACTCCAAATACTGTAGACCCAGCAAACAGCATGGCATGAAATGGGTGCTTGACATCTCTGTGTACTTGCAGAAGCCACTGCCCATTCAAGATACAGCTCTAGACTCACTGATGACAATCACTCTTGCCTCCAAGTAATTGCTATAAGATCACTAACACCCTTATAGGTCTGAAATACAAAATCCCACAGAATCCTATCACAATGCTTCTGAAATATTGCCAATGTCTTTGTTTCCCTTAGTCATCCTCAAAAAGAAAAGAAAGTCTCAAAAAGGTTTTTCTTCCAGTTACCCCAGAAAAAGAGTTTAGGAGAGCTGATCAATTTGATGCCCTAGGATATTTTTCTGCTTGAATTTCTGCAGATATTAATAAACTGGGTATATCAGACATGGCTAGGTAAGCTAAACATCACAGTATCCTCTCTGAACCATTCAAACTTTACTTGAACACACTGGACATTCACAGAGATTCAAAGAATGAAAACATGTCATACCCAGTTCATTCTTTGAGTCCCCTTCAAGAACCTTCAAGAAAACCTATTAAGCAAAAATTCAGAGAAGGAGGCTCTAAAGTCAGCATTCCAAGACCAACAGTCTCAAAGCCTAGATGCAGAGGCTGACCAGTTTTTTTAACCGCCAAAACCATAAATACCTTATGAACAAGAAGGGCTCTCTCTAAGACCTATTCTACAAGGCAGACATGGACAAAATTAGATAGTGTCTTAAATGTACAATAAAGAAAGCCAGTATTATTATGTACATATTTCAGTTTTAAAATTTTTTTATAAATGGTAGCTATCATGTTCTCTCACCAAATAAATTATTTCTTGTTGACAGTCAAAATTATATTCATATGTTAATCCCACCAAGGTACGAATTAGGTCTGCTTTATTCACATACATAGCAGCATCCAAAAGTATCTGGCACACTGTGTGCATGTAAATACTGTATGCATGCAAATTTATTTAATTTTCACAACTACCTAGGTAAAGAAACTAAAGATTAAGACATATAAGTGGCATGCCCAAGGTCACACAGCTGGCAAGTGGCAGCATGACATTTCTTTTTTTTTTTTAATGTAAAAAAGTATTTATAAATGATATAAGCATCTCTACAGAAAATCCAATGTACTAAGTCAAAACTGACAAAGACATAGCAAAAAGAACAAAACACATTACAGAGAATTATTGTGGTAAACAGAGCAGGTGGTCCTGGAGTGGTCATGCATGTCTTTAGTAAAGGTTTTCTTTTTTAAGGGAAAACCATGGAGGCAATTAATACAGAAAAGTTTTTGGATTTTGTCAATACTGGACTGCTAAAGTAATACATTTTAATAAGTATTTTATCTTATAATTTCTAAACCACTTTCCAATTGGATCTGGTAAGTTATCGATAAACTAGGCATTTTAACCACCTTCTTTAGAAGTTGACAAAACTAAGATAAAAACCATTCTGGTTTCCTAAAGGAAAAATAAACACAGAATTGTTGAGACAGATACACTAGCTTAGTTTCGTCAACAAACTTATAAGAAACAGGAGTCTTACAATAGTTCATTACAGAATCTGTTACTGTACAGATTTTAAGGGGTTTTGAGTCCATTCCAGTATGGAAATAAGGCCAAAGTGCTCCTGTAAAATAATCATTAAAAATATAGAGATCTACCACTCAAATTGTAAAAGGAAACCTCACCCAATTCATAGTCTAAAAAAATGCCAATCTTACTAGGCATTACTTTTGGCACAAGATATATATTTTTAGGACCCAATGCAATATAATTATTCTGACCACTTCGCTTGATACACCATAATCCATCCTGTAAAATAATTTAATGGATTCTGACTCCTTCTTCTTCTGGGAATAGAGTCTTTACAGACACCCAAGACCCATTCAAACTTGTCTTTCACTTCTAGCTCCCAATACTATCTGCCAAAATTATATCCCTCAGAACCCAGAATAGCTGGGCCATGATAAAATCTCCTTGGGTTATGAGATAAGTTTTGCAACCTATGTCCATATTGCACTGTCTTTCTACCACCAGAGACAGTAAGTTTACAAGGTGCTGTTTCAGGATCTAGAAATACATCAACTTGAAAACACTTGATAATTTTGTTTAGGCCAGAATATTGTGGAGGAAGATGGTAACTATACTCCTTGAACTGGAATGAAAGAGGTAGAGAAGCCTTTAAGGTTTTATATCTCTAGTACATACTTTTAACTTCTGTCAGGAATTCCAGGTCTGACTTCACATATTTGCTCTCTATTTCTTTTAAGAGAGTTTTTTTTTAAATATATTTCTTGCCCCAGCTGGTTTGGCTCAGTGGATAGAGCGTCAGCCTGAGGTCTGAGGGGTCCCGGGTTCGATTCCAGTCAAGGGCACTTGCCTGGGTTGCGTGCTCGATCCCCAGTAGGGGGCATGCCATGCAGGAGGCAGCCAATCTATGATTCTCTCTGATAACTGATATTTCTCTCTCTTTCCCTTTCCCTTCTTCTCTGAAGTCAATAAAAATATATTTAAATGTGTATGTGTGTGTGTGTATGTGTGTCTTTATTGATTTCAGAGAGGAAAGAAGAGGAAAAGAGAGAAACATCAATGATGAAAGAGAATCACTGGTTGGCTGCCTCCTGCACACCCCCTAACTGGGGATCGAGCCCTCAACCCAGATATGTGCCCTTGGCTGGAATCAAACCCGGGACCCTTCAGTCCACAGGCCGACGCTCTATCCACTGAGCCAAACAGACTAGGGCATCCTTTAAGAGATTTTTTAATGTGGAAACATGATCTGAAAATTTTGTTAGGTTTTTGTTTAGTTTTGTTAAAATATCCATTTCTTCATCTTTTAATTGCCAAAGAACAGTCTCTCGCTCATTTTGGAGAAACAACTTAAGTTGTTCAAATTCAGACCTTATTTCGTCTCTCCTATATTCTACCTTCTTCTTCAGTTCCAATGACTTTCTGGTTTGCATAGTTATCACTTTTTCAACTTGTTCCATTCTCTCCTTCCATGGTTCAATGAGGAACTCCAATCTTTCTGGATGATAGGGGTCAGCTTTTTCTATGAGCCAAATGTAATGATTCTGGTGATCACTGGAGAAACTGCACTGTGGATATAAAACCTCTAAGTCCTTTTAACAGAAAACATTCAAAACCTGATTGTGCTTTTTACATAAAAACTTCTCTTCTTATCTTTCTATTGCTTCTTACCTGGAGTAGCTTAGCAATTTCAGTCAAATTGCCCAGCTGGTGGTTGCTTGCAACTTTCCTTCCTAGACAGCAAAATTGGCAAAAGGGGCAGGGGAAAGTATCCTTCCAGGACATATTAATGCAGGAGAGACAGAAGTTATCACCAAATGAATGGTCACTGGGTCTTTCAAGTAGTCCAAGCAGATAGGACATCTAGCCCCTGCTTGAAAGTTTGCCAGTGATATTTCAAACTCATCGAACTGCAAACCAAGGTGGCGGTGGATAAGGTAATGTGTCCTTTAGTAAGGCCTGGCTTTAGCCTCAAGACACAGCCATGAGTGGATATCCCCTCCGCAGATCTCAAATGGACAAGCTTAATTTAACTGGCTTGGCATATTGATGGCATCTTCTAACTTGTTTATCCTTCTGCCCCTTAGCTTTTGCCAAGTATACACCACAGGCTGCACCAAGTATACACCACTTTTGTGTCTTGGAACATATTGGCTGGACTGCTGCTCTTCCAATTCAATGATATGAAGTCAACCTTACTGACTTTCTTCTTTGAGAAAGTAGACTTGGGGATAAGACAGGAATCCCTTCTGGAACTGATGGCTCATGACTCAGCATGACATTTCTTAAACATGAATGTCTTCAGAGTAAATCCATATATATTTCTGTAACCATCAGGCTTACTGCACAGTGTAATCAAGCAATCCTTTATTAGTAGCTTACTCTAAATTCTGCACTAACTAGGTGCTAAAAAGATGGGTATCTATTTTTAGCAACTGTTATAAATTATGAAACTAGCCAAAGAAAGAAAACGGGTGGCACTATAACCTAATCCATGAATAAAATTGACGTTTATAAAAACTACAACTCTTAGTGATGGGGCAAATCTGTATATAAAGCATGTAGATGAAGTCTAATAATTAAACCACAGAAGAAACTAACCTGTTGGGACACTTTGCTGATCTCTTAGGAGGAAGGAAAAACTTTGCTTTCATAGTTAAGATGACCAACAGAAGCAGTTTTAAAATGTGATAGCTGGTCACATTTGAGAATCTGAGAGGGAGCAATTCAGGTGCTCCCTATCAAAAAAACAACAACAAAGGAAATGAATAAATTCCAAGAAAAAAGAAGTATCAGAGATTGGAAAGGCTCCAGACTGACCTCACAGTACCTTTTATGTTCGTTTCCTGGGAACATATTAACCTTTGTGTGCCGCTTAGAGCAGAAGCTTCAACATTTTTTTACCTCACAATATGCATCATATCATATAACCAAATGAAGTGAACTGTAATCTCATCACACTAAACAACACAAACAGCTGTGAGTTCGTAAAGGACAGCAGCTCAATTCAGCAGAACACCTGCCATTATTTAATGTCTAGTTAAGCTTGTCTTCATTTAATAAATTACTTGATAATTACAAAGAGAATAAGAAAAGACATAAGACACAATTGAGAACTGGAAACAAGGGTAGTAATGAACAAACAAGGATAGAGAAAAACTCTTTGCAAAAGATCTGAGGAGATATCTGAACCAAACAAATGCAGTAATTCATTTTAACGGATATGAGATACCAGGCAGGGTGTCAGCCCTGGTAGAGGGCCCAAGGCTAACCTGCTGGGGCCGCTGCCTTCAGTGTGCTCACCCAGTCCCTAAGCTACTTCTAGTATGAAGGGCTGAAAGGATGGAGTTCTCTCTTGTCCCAGACAGTTAAAAAAGCTCAGGATTGCCAATTAACCTTTTACTTAATAAAAGAATAGATAGTTCCCTAGCCTTCATATAGCCAGCTTTCATATGTCCAAATACCAGAACAGAATGTGCCAGGAAAATACAAATCTATAGACAATATAATCTCATTTTCACCAATAACTTCAGCCACTCCCCTCACCAGCTATTTCCTGAAATTCACCCAAAATATGTTTATTTTTCTTCTATCTTTTCTTCTCCTCCTTACAGCCCTTTGGTGAAATAGAACTTTGAGAAGGAAGGAAACTTTTGAAAAGGCTGAGAGGGGAGGATTTGAGTGGAGAAACTTATATAACATACTGTTATGGGCTTGAATGGTATTCCCCCAAAATATTACAGGTTGGAGTCCTAACTCCTAGCACTTCAGAATGAGACCACATATGGAGAGAGGGTATTTATAGAGGTAATTAAGTTAAAATGAGTTTTTTGGGGTGGGCCCTCATTAATACAACTGGTCCATATAAGAAGAAGAAATTTGGACACAACACACCCAGAGAAAAGACCATGTGAGGACATAGCAAGAAGGTAGCCATCTGCAAGCCAAGTAAAAGGGAGGGAAGGGGAGAAGAACGGGCATGGAGATATCGATGTGAGAGAGACTCATTGTTTGGTTGCCTCCCTAATGCACCCTGACCAGGGCTGGGGATCAAACCTACAACTAAAGTACATCTCCTTGATCAGGAACTGAACCCATGACCCTTTCTTTGGTACATGGGCTGACATTCTAACCACTGAACATCACCACTGGATTTCTGGGAGAAATCTCCAGTGGTGATGTTACAGTGGACAGTTGAGAGAAATGAAGTCAGGGTGAGAAATCAGTGCAAGTTGCTGAGTCGGGAAAACAGGGATCAGAACGAAGAGGGTAGAGTCAAGGTACATTTCAAAAGTAAAACAGCCAAAACACAGTGATCTCCCAAGATGAAATTCGTTTCAAAAAGAACATGACAAAGGCTTTGAGTTAGTTGGCTAGCTAGGTTACTATTTCTCCTCTATTATTTCTGCTCAGACAGAGCAGAAGAAACCTGCTCTTGATATGGGTGTTCTAGCTTCCAGAACTTAAGAAAATAAATTTCTGTTGTTTAAGCCACCCACACTCTGGAACTTTGTTATGGCAGCCCTAGCAAACTAATAAAACCACAAATCAGACAATCAACTCTTTTTAAAAAAAGTAATTTCCCATTATTAGATCCAGTCCCAATTCTTCAGCTGAATTTCCACTTGGATCCAAATTAAAGAACAACTTGTTGGTATTTAATCCTTGCTTCTTGGGCCATCCCTGGCTACAATACGATAGCTGAAATGACATAAATTCTTTCCACAAAGTAATTCTGCACCTTTGAACTTGGCCAAGGGAGACTCAACTCAAATCACAAAAGAACCAGACATTCAACCATCCATCTATCCAGTCATCCTTTCATCTATCCATGCATTTATTCTACATACTTATTGGACTCATATTATTTGTAAGGGAAAATTAAGAAAAATTAAGATTTGGGACCAGCTTCCACTACTAGTACTAGATAGTATCAGTACTAATACTATTTATATTATCAGACTGAATTGAAATAGACACAAAAACTTATGGAAGAACCTTGTTAAGCACGTCTAACACGTTAAGTTTCCAGTATGAGAAGCAAAAAAGGGAGGAAGAGGGAATTTTAGGCACAGAAAACATATACGGTAAGGCACAGAAGTATAAAAGCAGGAACCAGAAGTCAGAATATCAAAATGTCTGAATGTGACTCCCAGCTCTAACACTTGCAAGGTGTATGACCTTGGGCAAATGACAAAACTCTTTGATGCTGAATTTAACAGTGTAATGACATCATGCTTGTAAAGCACCTAGAGTTGTACGTACAAATGCAGGGCTGCTAGTGATTATATTATGTTTGTCATGGAAATGGTAGATAATTCTGTGAACTGGACAATAGGGAAGTGTAAGCATAGAAATGAAGCTGGAACTATATTTTTGGAGCCAGACTGTGAAGAGTCTTGTATGGCATACTAAGATACATGGAAAACAGTATATCCTATGGACAATAGGAAGCCTCTGAAGGTTTTCTTAGACCACAGTTGCAATGTGCAGAGTTTGGGATTTCCGGGAGAAATCTCCAGTGGTGATGTTACAGTGGACAGCTGGGGAGAAAATGAAGTCAGGGTGAGGAATCAGTGCAAGTTGTTGAGTCAGGAAAACAGGGGTCAGAAAGGAGAGGGTAGAGTCAGTACTCAAATACTGCTTTAGTGAATGACATTTGTAAGTTAAATTCCTCACAAACTAAAGATCAGAGAGAGAGCAAAGGTTGGTCAACAAAAGTCAATACAACACAACAGCTATTTTACCACAAGATCTCCAAAATCACTGCCTTTTACTACTTTTAAAAGCCAGTATTTATTGGCAACTTATAATGTTCTGAGCCCATGCTAAGAACTTCACATAGCTCTAGCTAGTTTGGTTCAGTGGATAGAAGGGTCCTGCATACTGAAGAGTCCTGGGTTCGATTCCGGTGAAGGACACGTGCCCAGGTTGTGGGTTCAATCGCCAGTATGGGGCACGCAAGAGAAGAGGCAGCCGATCAATGATTCTCTCTCATCATTGATGTTTCTATCTCTCTTTCCCTCCCCCTTCCTCTCTGAAATTAATAAAAATATTTTTTAAAGAACTTCACATAATGTGTCCAAGGTGGCACAGCTAGCAATGGGAAAGAAGGAGTTTAAATTCAGGACATCTTAGTCTAGAACCAGTGCTCTTAAGTTAGAGGGGAGGCAAACCCTTGCATATCCAAAGCTTCAAAGCACATCTTCATTTGAGAAAAGGCCTTCTGCCTTCATGGGCTAGTTCCTTACTACAAGAACCAATTAAAAGGACAATATGACAGCATGATGTTCCAGAAAAATTATAGCTACTCGTTCTCTCAATTAGCATGTGATGCAGAGAAAAGGAATACAACCAAATATTTAATGTGTTTGAGACCTGGTCTATGAAAAATTCAGTTGCTTGAAAACCACATTTATAATTGGAAGTAAATCTCAAGAAGTACAAACCCGAGACAAGGTTTTCAGCTCAATAACTTTTCTAGTTAATAATTGATACTAGTAACAGAAGAAGAATGGAAGATAGGCTCTGAATTTTATGTCCCACAATGGAGGCTAGTCAGAGGCTCAGCAATATCTCCCAAATCTGTCACTCCATATGGAAAATCCCCAGAGGCTGTCAAGAGTCATGAATTAGATTTGTGCCCTTCTGTAGGTTGACATACATTTGACAGGCCCCAGAATTTAAGGAGCCCTGTACTTCCTTAAACTATGTAACATAATTAACAGAGCTAATAACGACATAAGAAGAGAAAAAAATTCTTTACAACTTTTCTGTAAGTATTCCAAAATAGACATATTTTAACACTTAGGGGGGAAAAATTAAAAGCCAACAGGAAAATAAGCAAGGAATACGAACAGACTGTTTACAAGGGGAAAAAAATAGCACTTGATTTTGGATATAGTAATAAATGATCAATGTTACTCATAATTCAAAAATGCAAATTGAACCACTTTGAGATATAAATTTTCTATCAGATTGGCAAAAATTCAAGTTTAACATCACAACCTGTTGACAAGGCATGGGGAAATCCCTCTTTAACAGGTGGGAATATAAATTGATAGAATCTCTCCATTGTCATTTGGCAATAACTATCAAAATTACAAATGCACATACAATTTTACTAACCATTTCACTTCTGGGAATTTATCCCACAGGTGTACGTACATGTATAAATGAAATGCCTTATGAACAAAATTACTCACTACAGTATCACCTGTTATTGAAAAAGACTGGAAATAATTCAAGTGTCAGAACCGGTTAAATTAATTATGGTACAACCATACCATAGAATATTATGCAGCTATAAAAAGAAATTAGCAAGCTGTCTCTGGGCTGAGGTGAAATGATCTCCAAGATACACTAATAATAACAAAAGAGCAAGATGCAGAACCATGTTTATAATATCTACTATATAATATACACTTAAATTCTATTTCTATTTGCTTTGAGAAATTATGGAGGATACATAAACTAGTAAGTCATTATGAGAGGCTGGAGAATAGTACATATGGGTCCAGAAATGAGATATTTCTCTATATATTTTATATAGTTTTGATTTTTGAATCATATAAATGATTCACTTAGAAATAATAAACAAGATAAAGAAATGAGCAAAAACATCCACAAATTCCCACAAATAACATGGTCAATTTCTGGTTTCATCTCTATGTAGATTATAATATTCAGAGATTATCAGTATCATTCTCCAAGTTCTATTTCTATTGCTTTCTATAATATATCTTACCTCACATTATCTTAGAAGATACACACCAATTTAATATTCATTAAAAGAGTATATTCAAAAGCAAAAAAAATGTAAATGTAAAAATATAAGTATTAAAAGTGTAATATTGTCAAAGTCATCTATGATGTTAGGGAATCTATCTTACCTCCTACCTATGTGCACTCTGTTTCCTAACCATCCACGCCCATCCCAAATCCTAACATCTCTCTTCCTCAAGCACAGATAATGAAGAATTAAGCATTTTTAATAATTAAAAACTCAAAACTTATTCGAAAGCAAATTTGAGCCCAAAAGCATGAAGATCTCAAAATACAATTTATAACAATGAATAGTCCTGGCTATCTTAAGGGTGAAAATGTGACATGCTAGCAGGTGCTGACTCGAATTGATTCAGCAGTACACTGTCTCTAATGGGATCTTGCATATAGTCCTTGTGTTGACTCCAAGGCTATGTGCATTGTGTGCCATTACAGTAGTCCACAGGGATGTGTGCTGCCTTATAGGAGAGTAGCCAAAATGACAAGGCCAGTCTGTGACATCAGTGATACCACCAAGAAAGGGTCCTCAAGCTCACAGATAAGGTCAGGGACTAGAAATGAACAATCAATAAAATGGGGAAAGCATTGTAACCTGTCACTGGTTTTAGCCACATCCTTTTTTCTTGTCTGGAGAAGGTTTTCACAGGAGAAGGGAAGGAATTACTAACTATGCTGATTGATTTCACACACACACACACACACACACACACACACAGAAGGAGGGAAGGAGGGAGGGAGGGAGGGAGGGAGGGAGGGAGGGAGGGAGGGGCATGCAGATGCACATGCCTCATTTCACTGTGCTTAAAATTATAGGACCATTATTAATGAATCAAAATACTCCTTAATAGCAAAACTAGGATCACCCAGGGGGAAAAACTTGCCTGGACAGTTCCATGTGTAACTGAAACTACCAGCTTTTCACCAGTTTACCCAAAGTTACTGTTCGAAGTTAGGGAAACAAGGCTTCTGAAAGTAACATCCTGCTCCTGATCACCTTTATCCTCAGGTCTGTCTTTATGTCTTAATCAGTAGGGTCATGATCTAGAAAGCTCCACTTTAAAATGCTACACTATCACAAAATGTCTGATCTACTTGAAGAGATGAAGGGAAACGCTGCATGCTGATCCAGCTACAGAAAGTTCCTCTGGTACCTCATGAATTTTAGAAGCTGTCTCATAAATCAATTCAACCAAGATCACTTAACTTGTTTCTGTTACAAATCCTGCTGCCATAGTGGGCAGTGTTTGAAATTATATGTTAAAAATGTAAAAGAAAAAGGGAGAGAAGGAAGGACCCATCCACAAAAGGTGAGGTGGAAAGCTGACAATGTCCATTATGGAGGTTCTAAATACATAGTTTGAGAAGCCCAGGAAGTCAAAGAAGAGAGGTAACTGATGTGAGAGTTAACAAAACAGTTTTGTGTGTTTTTGTGGGGTTTTTTTGCAAAACATTCATGTTTTTCTCACTTATAACTATGTGCATACAGCTGAGGTCATCTGAGACCTGCTTAGAGGTCTCCTCCTTGCATATCCAAAGAGCCCTTCTTGACATCTCCTGATCAGCATTGTAGATCTTGGCTGCTGGCTTTCTCATGTTAATTTCCTCTCTAAACTGTGAGCTGCCCAAGGGCAGAGACCATTTTATTTATTGCCAGTACACCTAACTCACAGCATGACACTATGGGTGACACAGAAAATATATTTTTTTATGTCTGCTTTGAAGAGGCAATACTTCTGAGGAAAGAAAAGGGAGCCTCTGCAATCAGTTCCCCTTCCCTTAGCAAAAAAGAACATCTACACCCTAAAAAGTAGTGATTCTTAGAGTGAGGTCCCAGGACCAGCAGGATCAGCATCACCTGAGACCTTGTTAGAAAAGCAAATTCTCTGGTCCCACCAACATACTGAAGCAGAAACTGTGGGCAATGTCTAACAAGCCCTCCACATGATTCTAATGCAAAGTACAATTTGAGAACTGCCATCAGTTTCCACTCAGCTTCATAATTTACCCCTCATAAGACAGACAACTGGATAAGATATTGTAACTTTAACCAATTTTTAGAAGTTTGGAAATAAAAGCATATATATATATATATCTGTGAGGCAACTTTTCTGGTACTCTTAATTACCTGCATATGCCATAATGGTTCAGCGGTTTGTATTAATCTATTCCTCTCTGCTCACAGCACAGGCATACATATTTTACCAATGAAAATACAAAAGTCAGGCCAACAGCTAAGACATTAGAAAAAAATCCTTTTTACAAATTGACTGGAACACATTAGGAAATTAATGTTATACAAAGTGACAAGAAGGTCAGGCTCCTTGGGCAGAATGAAGGTCACTCGGCATTCATCTCCAACTGAAACAACTAAAAGACATTCAGAAGAGACCTCATTCCCTCTGTCAATGATTATAATGGCCTTCCAGATTGTGCCGGGTTATCTCCTAGAGTTTCTAAAAACCACATATAGATATGTGGTAAGGACAGAGTATTTAAAGAGCTAGTAGAAAGTTTGTTCACATGGAGACATCAATAACATATCAACAATGACCATAATTACCCTGCTGCTACCAAAAAAAAAAAAATCTATACCCTATGTCTGAACAAATCCTGTACCCTAATGGGGTTCTGTGCTGGAGGGAAAGCAGCCCAGCTCAGACACCCTGGGCAGGCATTAAGAAAGGATGGTGAGCCTTGGCCAGTGCTGCCTACTGCTTAGTGTGACCCATGATGGTCAGGGTTCCATTCTCGGTCAGGGAAAGTACCTAGGTTGTAGGTTTGATTCCCAGCCCTGTCCGGGTATGTGCAGGAGGCAACCAACCGATCCATGTGTCTCTCTCACATGGATGTTCCTTTTCTCTCTCTCTCTCCTTCCTTCCCTCTCTCTCCCTAAAACTCAATGGAAAAAACATCCTGGGGTAAATTAACAAAACAAAACAAAACAAGAAAGGATGCTGAAAGAAAACCCTTCTGGAGAAGAAGCTATCAGTTTCTTGCCTTCCTCTAAGGAGGGGTGACCCAAGCAAAAAGAGAAAAGATCAGTCATCATCCTGAATTTCTTTGTCTCCCAGAGGTGCACACAGTTCAGCTCAGGCTTCCAGAGGCATCAAGTCTCTCTGTTTTAAGGGGAAAACGTGACTTCCCTGTGGGATTAGAGAAAGCACATAATTTTTTGAAAAGCTAAATCTCACCGTTAATTTGATATATTTATGTGCTTCACTAGCCTGAGATCTGTTCAGATAAGTTAAGGAGCAGCAACCTCTAAAGGTTTTATTTGTTTGGTGTAATACATTTCCATTTAGGACCCATGTGGCAAAATGCTAGAAAGGGTCGCTTCCTATTTGTAGACCAAAAATAAACAAATCTTGACAGTCAAGAAATGTGATCTTTCATAATGTTTGCTTTGAAGAGGCAAAATCTGCTGGCAGGGAAACCACACTTTAAAAGTATGGGTTTTTGTCCTGACCAGTGGTTGGGTATCACCCCATTTTTGCCTGTTAGATTCTCATTCAGGGCACATGCCCAAGTGGCAGGCTTCATCCCTGCTAGGGGGTGTACAGGACACAGCCAATTGATGTTTTACTCTCACATCAATGTTTCACTCTCTCTCTCTCCCTCTCCCTTCCTCTCTCTCTAAAAAACCATTTAAAAAAAATCTAATTATAGGTTTTTTTCTCATCATATACTGTTTAATTTCCATACCTAATTTGAAGAAATTCAAAATTAAGAGTAATTTTTGTCAAAACATGTTAGGTTTATTCTACCAGTGTGTGGGAGGGTAGGGATGGTGAGAATCTATATATATAAAACCCTAATGTGCAAACAGACTGAATGGTGGAGCAATTGAACAACTGATCACTATGACATGTGCTGACCTCCAGGGGGCGCACAAAACATGGCGAGCATCAGCAGCAGGCAGCAGAGCATGGAACATGAAGCACATCAGCCACAATTTCTCCACTTCCCCATGCTCCTGAGGTACAATCTGGGCTGGCAGCCACCTCTTGCATCCCTGCTAGCAACAGCCCCACTCACACCCACTGCTGGTGCCAGCCCTGCTCGTACCCACAACTGGCGCCAGAACTGCCGCTCACACTTGCTAACTGTGGCCAGTGCCATTCCCGATTGATTGGCACCATCAGCGGGTGCAAGTGGTGGCTGCTGGCCCAAATTGTCTCTGAGGGCTTCTCCACCTCCCTGTTCCTGAGGGGCGACCTGGGCAGCAGCCATGGCTTGCACCCGCTGATGGCGCCAGCCCCGCTCGCACGTGCTGCTGGTGCTGGCTCCAATCACTCCACGCCGTCAGCGGGTGCAAGCAGGGCTGGCACCATCAGTGCATGGTAGCGGGGCTGCCAGCAGACAGGGGTGGGGAGTGAGGTGAGCATGGCAGGAGGGGCCGGACAGGGGCGAGGAGGATGGGCTGAGACCTGCCCCTGTGCCCACCACAGCCCCATGGCCCACAGTTTCTTTCAAAGTACATGAATTTGTGCACTGCGCCCCTAGTGATTTTAATGATGTTCATTTTCAAACAACAAGCTTTTAAGATATGACAAAATATTGTAACAATATGCCACCCTGGCTGGGTAGCTCAGCTAGTTAGAGTGTTGTCCCAAGCAGCTGTATTCAGTAAGGACACATACAAGAATCAACCAATGAAGGCAAAAATAAGTGGAACAGCAAATCAATGTCTGTCTGTCTCTCTCTCTCTCTCTCTCTCTCTCTCTCTCTCTCCCCCCCTCCCTTCCTCTCTCGCTCTCTAAAATCAATAAATAACTTTTATAAAAATAGCACCATGCCTATTAATCACTACTATCAATCTAGTTTCACAAGAAAATATTTTTTAATTTCATGTTAATATTTTCACAATGAAATAGCTTGGTTAATGTGTTTTTAAAATTACAATGTTTGCTTCAGAGGGAAGGCAGGGGAGAATGGAAGGTGAGAAGAGATCAACCAATGAACTCATATGCGTATAGCATAACCCATAGTCCCAGAAAATAGGGTGGTGAAGACTTGGAGGGGAGGAGAGGGCAGTGGGGAAAAAAGGGGACATATGTAATACTAGCAACAATAAAGAGAGCAACACTGTCAAACATGTTGTGCCTTTATTTTACAGCCCAATCAGAAGTGTGGCCCTAATATGAAAGGCCTTAGAGATGACAGGTGCTTCTATAACAACTCATTTGAAAGAGTAACCAAGGAAAGTGTCTCCCAAAAGTGTGGTTCTTTCCTCCATCTTTCTCTGTCAACCATGCAAGAAACTATGTCCTCTCTACTGACCTGGAATAGGCACAGGGTGCTGCAGTAGTCTGCCTTATCCCTGGGAGCAGTTTCATAGAGCTCAGAAGATGTTTTCCTGGTAGACGAGGGGTCACCAGCAATGTCACTGCCCTCCCTAAGGCACATCCACTGGGCCCCTGTCACCACTAGTCCCAATGAAGCTCTCAGCTAGATGGCATGCTGAGCTAATGCAAGGAGCTAATGGGGCCTCAGAACCACACTTGGGGTTGGGCGGAGGGGGACAGTTCACTTGGCTCAGATCCAGGTCTACAGATGTCATGTCTATTCTCAGTTTGGTAAATGCTAGCTAGCTGCAATAGAAGAAAAAAATCCATCCTCTGCCAGGAAATCACCTCCTGCCTTGAAACCCACTGAGAGTAAATCACATTTAGCAATTATTAATTCTATCTAGAGCACCAACTATGTGTTGGCACTCAATGAAAGCAATAATGGCCTCTATTAAGCAACTTACTAAGTGAACAACATTCAAGTTTCAACTAATATTTATTGAGTATTACTGTGTATCAGGCACTGTTCTAGGAGGTGTGGATACAGCAGTAAACAGAAAAAAAGTATCCTCTTAAAGCTTCCACTCCAGTGGAGACAGACAATATTAATTAATATAGTGAAAAAATATTTTAATGGAAGTAAAGCAGAGTGGACCTTAGTGACTGAAGAGAAGGAGGAACTGTTCTAGACAAGGTCAGAGAAAGCCTCTCTGAGGAGGTGACTTTCTGGCAAGGGCTGAAGTGAACTGACATTTACTGTCTGTATAGTAATCTTCATGACAATCCCACAAGCAGGTATCCATATTTTACAAATGAGGAAACTGGGGCTCAAGCTAGTTAAAAGTCTTGCCCAAGTTTATGAATATCATGCCCAAGTCATGGCTCTACAATCCATGGTGCTATTTGCATTACACAAAGGCATCAAGAAACCAGCTCTGGTCTCCTATGCAAGATGTATGTAACTAAGGGGTTGTTTGAGAGGATTCATGCAGGTACAAAAAGAAAGTAAGATCATCTGTGTGTGTGTGTGTGTGTGTATTTTAATCTCAATCTTTTAAACTTTTATTTTTATTTAAAAGTATGAAGATATATATACAATCTAATCTAATAAAAGAGTAATATTGAAATTGACCATTTCTCTGGGATGCCCACCAGCCAATCAGAGCGGCTATATGCAAATTAACCCAGCCAAGATGGAGGCCGGCAGTCACAGAGCTAGAGTAAACAGGCGGCTTCCGTTGCATCAGCGATGGAGGAAACTGCCTGCCTAGACCGGCTGGGCTTCTACTAAGGCAACAGTGTTTCAATTATAGAAGCCACAGAGCTGAAGCCAACAGGAGGCTTCGTTACCTGCCTAGGCCTCGGCTTAAAGCAACAGTGTATCAATTATAGAAGATGAATAAACCCCAGAAACCTGCTTCCAGCCAGCCTTGCTGGGACGTTGGGTCAGTGAGAGCTGTGGGCAGCCTGAAAGCCTGAAAATGACCCTCACCCCCACACACAGGCTGGCCAGGCACCCCAGTAGGGACTCAAACCCTGAAGGGACTTTGGGCAGCCTGAAAACAGCCCTCAGCCCCTCACCCAGGCTGGACATACCCCAATGGGGTGAGGAAGCACACTGTGGGGGCTTGGTCAGCCTGCAAACAGCCATCAGCCCCTCACCCAGGCTGGCCAGGCATGCCAGCAGGTGGACATCCCCCGAGGGGTCCCAGACTATGAGAGGGCACAGGCCGGGCTGAGGGACCTCCCGAGTGCACAAATTTTTGTGCACCGGGCCCCTAGTTTAGAAATAAATTTGGAAATATTTATTATTGATAAGGACACATGATCATAAAACTTTCAAGATCACTGCAAGAGAGAGGAGATGCCGAAGAAACAGACTTACAATTACAATAAAAAGGTGTAGGGATTAAGCAAAGAAAAAAAAATCCCTCATAGACAAAAACAACGGTATGGAGAATTAATTACCAGAGGAAAAGGGGGATGGGAGTGGTAGAAGAGGGTAAAGGTGGGGGGTGATAAGTGGTAATGGAAGGAGAGTTGACTTGGGTAGTGGACACACAATACAATATACAGATGATGTATTATAGAATTGTTCACCTGAAACCAATGTAATTTTTATTAACTAATTTCACCTCATAAATTCAATAAAATAATTTTAAGAAGAAATAAAAATGGCCCTTTCCCCCCCAAACACAATGTTTTGTTATGCACAGCCTATATTCTGTGAACAAAATTTTAAAATTTCCAAAATGGTAAAAATTAGCCCTAGCCAGTGTGCTTAGTGGTTACAGTGTCTGCCTGCACACCAAAGGGTTTCAGGTTCTATGCCGGCCCCAGGTCAGGGCATGTGTAAAAGGCAACCAATCACATGAATGTTTCTCTTTCTCACCCATTCCCTCCCTCCCTCCCTTCTACTCTCTCTTAAAAAAAAAAAAAAAAAAAAAAAAATCAATGAAAGAAAGTATCCTGGGGCAAGGATTAACCAAAAAAGAAAAAGAAATAAAATAGAACATAGATGTGAATGTCCAGTGAAGCTCACTGAGTAGGTGAAACGTCTTATTACAGTGCCTTGTTCGACTAACATGCAGGCCTCAAGGGCTGGATCCTCATGCCCTGATGATTACACTGTCTGCTCCCCTGACAGGGAAACCTGCTTATTCCACACTGATGAGAACCCACAAATTCATTTCAAATTGGTCACCAGATAGCAGCTGTCAACTGGTAATAACTTTTGGTCACTCCCTTCCCAAGCTGTATAATACACATGTAAACATAAGTTTCATAAATTGTTCAAATGTGTATGTATTCAAAATACTATTATGGGTCCATCAGACTGTTACAGGCTATCAGCTAAATAATACGCATTTTTTTAAAGGCTTGGCAGCTTAATACATATTTTTACTACTCACATAACTCAAAAACAGCCTTAGAGTAAAACGTTTAATTTGACATATAAATAGGCCATTATATGGCCTAATCCTCTCTTGTGTTTTCAAAAAGGGAAGAAAGTGCCAGGGTATTTCAATTTAATAGGAGGAGCACAGCAAAGGAAAAAGGAAACTATATATTCACACACAGCTGTTGATCTTGCTTCAGGGCCAGACTTAAGAGTGTTGGTAAATAAAGGAGTATTTGAAGAGAAAGGTAATCTGGTTATCAGAAACATTGAGGCTGATCGTAAAAAAATAATAAATAAATAAATGAAAGAAGACCATTATTTGGAGAGTCTAGTGTATATTAATCTTCCCTCAAAATATCTAGTATCATTTATCGATAACTATAAATTGACCTGGTTGACTAGTGTTTCTTAAACTAGCATCTTAGACCTGGATTACTGATCATCACAGGAGAATTCCTGTTAAGACATATAACTCCTCTATAAATCTTCACTTTTCAAAGGTAAATGTGCAATTTAACAGGTAAATCTTCTTTTATATGACCACTAGAGGCCCGGTGCACAAAAATTTGTGCACTCGGTGGCGGGGGCGGAGGCGGGGGTCCCCCCTCAGCCCAGCTTGTGCCCTCTCACAGTCTGGGACCCCTCGGGGGATGTCCACCTGCTGGCTTAGGCCCACTCCTCAGGTGATCAGGCCTAAGCTGGCAGCAGACATCCCTCTGGCAGCCTGGGAGCCCTCGAGGGATGTCTACTTGCCAGCGGGGAGCAGGCCTAAGCTGCAGCCAGACATCCTTACCGCTACTGAGGAAGCAGGAGAGGCTCCCACCACCACCGCTGTACTGGCAGCCATCAGCCTGGCTTGTGGCTGAGCAGAGCTCTCCTGTGGGAGTGCACTGACCACCAGGGGCAGCTCCTGCATTGAGCATCTGATCCCTGGTGGTCAGTGTGTGTCATAGTGACCAGTCATTCCCATCATTTCAATATCAATTCAGTAAACTGTACCTCTTATTTCTTGACCTATGTTAGGATTAGTTCCTCTTTTTTATATAGTGGGGTTTACTACATTTTACTGAATCCTTCTCCAAAATCCTAGGGTAAACGTTTTACCTGGAGGAGAAAAATCACCTATTCTAAAGGTCTCCCATTCCAGCATCTGTGGTCCTTTCACTATAACATCATACTTCTTTTAAGATTAGAATACTGTCTTTTGTGTGCACATACCTTCACACTTGGGAAACTTACTACCTCCTGAGGAATTTCACTGTTTACAACACTATGAGCAAGTATTTCTTATACTAATCTGTAAAACCTACCTCCAGCAGTCTTTGTTTTCACTGCATAGTTCCAAACATGAAATCTAATATCCCTCTCTTCCTGAAGACAATCTCTTGAATATTTGAAAACAGAGGACACAGTCTCCCTTGTTCTCTTCTGCCCATCCAGCCTTCATGTTTTTAGGTCCACCTCACCATCCTGGTCATTTTCTCTAAATTTTATAATTTTACCTGGGTCTGAACTCAAAGCTCCAAGACAATTTCAACAAAAGAGTAAAAACACCTGTACCCTTTCTGTAATATTTTACTTTTGCCAGTGCAGCCTCAGACTTTTTACGAATGTTATCAATTTATGAACTCAATATCCTGCTAAAAACTTCTGTGTCAAAACTCTCTGATCTCAGAAAACATGGCATCATCCTTAAGTCCGGTTTCTCACAAAATTCAATTCTAATCCTCAGGAATTTCTGTGTCAACAAGTTGCCTGCCTGAACAAATAGCTTAGTTTGTCTAGAATTAGAAGATGGCCAAGCAGGAAGTGGGGGGAAAGTAAGACTCATCCTGAATTCCCTAAGGTAGAAAGGTGCTAGAAATAGAGGGTTGTGACCCACTTTCAATTTTCTTTGCGCTTTAAAATGAGCAGGTTCCTATCCAGTCATGGTAGCCAGAGAAATTCCAGAATGGGACCTTGGAGGAACATCAGGCTTTAGACAGGCAGAGAAACAGGCAAGGCCTTTTCAAGCTCCAGAATGATTTGAGCGGAGGTGCAGAGGTGAAAAAGCCTGGCATGCTATAAGGATAGGAAGTCAACCACTCTGGAGTAAGGAAAGAGTCCACATGGAGTTGCCTGAGGAAGCAGGCCAGGAAAGCAGGCTGGAGTCACAGCACAGAGGCCCTTAAAAGCCAGGCTGCTGAAGTCTAGCTTTAATCCTGGAAACGGGGGAGTCACTGAAGTTTCAAAGCAGGAAAGTAACATGATGAAAGCTGTATTTTAGAGATAATACAGGCCTCTGTACACACAAGGCATTTAATCAATGATGCTGACTGGACATATAGATTCAAACTGCCAGGAAAGAAGCATCTTATGACCTAAAACTTACAGAAAAATCACTTCCCTCGTGAAATCCACCTCAGTTACAACTCACTCTATCTTTCTAATTTAATCAAAGTTTAAAAAGAAAGAAAAGAAAGCTTGCATTGCCTGGAATGTCCAATATGCCCTCATTTCCCTCCGAAATCAAAATGCATATTTTTCAAAAAGCTAAAGATGATACAGAGGCATTAAATATTTGCTCTTTCCATTTGCTCTTACTTTTCACTAGTTACTGGGCGGTAGCAGTCATTAACATGCTGAAAAGGAACTTCATGTAAATTCATCACTGGGCTGGGAATTCTGCTGCTCTGATGTATTGGCTGCAAGCTACACCCAGCTCAGAGGTGCCATTTACCCACAGGCAGAGCCAAATGTCTGCTTCACTCACAATTTACAAGTGATTATTTTTCTAATTAATCATTCATCAAAAAGCATAAATGGCATCAGGGTGTGAAGTCAGTGCTAGCAAAAATCACAAGGGGGCACTGAATTGTCAGTCCCTCTATGGAAGCCTTAAACCAAGGGCACTGGCCCTACTGAGGCCACAGCAGTCACCAGAGAAGACTCCTCTGGTCTGATGAGGCTGCCCTTGTTTCAGGTTACAACTGCCCCTCAAGCACTCTAAAAGGGACAACTTATCTATAAATGAGCACCTCACTCACTGGTCTCTCCTCTAATGCTGACCTAAATCATCTCCTCCTGCCTCTTTCTCCTCCAGATACACAATTAAAACACTTCCCCTCAAAGAAGTGTTTTAGAACCTTATGGAGCTATTTCCAGTCTCACTGATGTCTGACTCTTACAACTTGAAAGGCCCTTAAGTGGCCCCTGGAGCAGCCCCTTCATTTTACAATTGGGAAAACAGACCTAGCGAGGTTCACCATCATCTGTTCAGCATGACTTGAGGACTTTTCAAGGAGAGGCTCTATTTATTTATTTATTTTTTGGATAGGTCATTCCTTCTCTGTATTGATTAACAGAACTGCAGTGGCTGAATAATTGCAACACTGCTACTACCTGCAGCAGACATATGCAAGATCTACCCACCTTTTAAAAGTCTGGCTAATTTTTAAATATATAACTCAGTTTTCTAAAGTGGCTGTACTAAATCAGTACTAAAAAAGCTAGTGTGGGTACTAAGTTATATTTCTAAAAGTATGCAGATACCCAATGTTTTCCCAACCACCAGGATTAAGCAGCTAAACCTTGGTCTGCAGAGAAACCAAAATGGTTCTAGCTCAGGTCAACCTGGAAGACTGACAGCTAATAAAAGGTCAAAGAGGACAGGAAGAGTCCTTACCAGACCCTAACCTTAAAACCCATCCTCATGAGGTCTTAGAGTCATTAAGTTTGGGACAGTGTAACAAGCAAGGAAGAGGAGACTGAAGTTTTAATCTCAGACATATAAAGCATAATCTCTCCTGTTCAGCTTTTCCAACTGTACAGTAAGTGTACCCTTCCCACCTACAGAGGAATACTGTAAGGAAACATCAGGAGGTACAGTTAATCAAATATGGAGTTCTAATGGGAGATAACCTCATTCATTTACCACTATCATAACTAGGATATTACATAATTAGAGTTTAAGCTCATTGAGTACTTATGATATGCTAGCACCATGCAAAGCACCTTACATGCATTAACTCATTTAAACCTCACAAAAATTGAATGTATGTAGTATTGTCTCCATTTCACAGATGGAGAAATTGTTATGGTGGTTCATTAAATTGTCTAAGGACATATGTAGTAAATGAAGAACAAAGATTTGAACCCAGGCCTTCTGGTCTCCCTCCTCATCACTTAGATCTTGGGTAGTAAAAGAGTAAGAAAAACAGGAGATATTTAACAAAGAGGAACAGAACCCAAACTGATGGTAAGAGAAATCTGATCTATAAAATAATTACACCAAACTATACTTATTATCTTTTCTAGATGCTTGGAATGGACCCCAGGTAAGATAAAAGTACAACCTCCACATTTTACAGTAAACAAGGATGAGAACACTGAGGTGATTTGCCTAAGATCACTCACAGCAACTGCAGATTAAGTCTTCAAACACCCAGGCCAACATTCTTACACAATTCAGTGCCAATCTATAGGCCTTGGTCCAGCAGTATAACCTGAACAAGGATAACTAGCCAGTACTGATGAGGCTGATTCCAAAGGCCCAATTAAGCTTGAAACAAGACATCCTAATCTTCCCAGATGCCTTGTTCTCCATGGAACCACTGTGTCAGTTTTGGATGAGAGTGTTTAAAAAACAGACCTAGGGAATACTTGTGCACTATTGGTGGGATTGTGAAGTGGTGCACCCACAGAATAGAAGTTCCTCAAAAATTTTTAAATAGATGTGCTATGATCCATCAATCCTACTTCTGGGTATTTATCCAAAATAACTGAAAACATGAACTCAAAGAAGCATTTGTGCACTCCTAATCATAGCAGCACAATTCAAAACAGCAATAGGGTGAAAGCAATCCAAATATCGAACGAAGGATGAATGGGTAAACAAAATGAAGCATATGCATAAAAATCGAAGATTAGCTTTAGCCCTAGGTTTGGCTCAGTGGATAGAGTGTTGGCCTGCAAACCAAAGGGTCCCGGGTTTAATTATGGTCAAGGGCATGTACCTCAGTTGCAGGCTCCTCCCCAGACCTGACCCTGGTCAGAGTTCATGCAGGAAGCAACCAATCAATGTGTTTTTCTCACATCCATGTTTCTCTCTGCCTTTCCCTCTTTCTTCCACTCTCTCTAAAAATCAATGGAAAAATATCCTCAGGTGAGGTTTAAAAAAAAGTTCTGGAAATTTATTTCACAACAATGTAACTACACTTAACACTACTGAAACTGAACTGTACACTTAAAAAAGGTTAAGATGAAAATATAATGTGTTTTTCACCACCACCACGACAAAAAACTTTAATTTAAAAAATATGATAAAAATAGGCATCGGAGTAGTCATAATAAGCAACTGTTTTAAGTAAATTCATACCGGACTTTATTTGAACTCAAATAGAATCAGTATATTTGTCAAGTGGACTATGTATGCTAGACAATTCTAAAGATCCCCTATCTATACAACTCTACTTATATATTCACAAATGAATCAATGAATGACTTGAGTCAATGAATTTCCCCTGAAGAACAACTATTAAGGGATTTTTACTTAGTGTAAGGCAATGCACCTGGACCCACTTTACTCTAAGAATAACACACACATTCAATTATATTGTTCCAATACAACAGAAAGAAAAAGGAAAAAAAAAAAAAAAACAACTGATAAAAAAAAGTAATATCTAAATAAAGATACACAATGTTAAAAGCAAAGTTGAAACTAGTTTAATCAAAAAAAGATGACTAATTTCACTGAAGGGTCCTAATGTGTGTTAAAAAAAAACAAAAAACAAAAAAAAACATTTTATTGTATTTGTAAATTCCCCAGAAAAGGCAATACTTAACCATTTTACCCTGTTAAAATAAATAAAATAAAAGCAAAAGACATACCTCACAGGAGAGAATGTATATAACTAACCTTTGCTTCTCCTCCCTGGAATAAAATATTACTAACAAGAGATATACAATTACATTTTTTACAAATCCACTACAGAGAAGTGCAAAACTGCATACACACCATTCTCTCTCTTTTCCTCATTTCTTCCAAAAATATTTTTTCATCCTTAAAATGACCAATCTGAAAAGTACATTGTAATGCAAGAAGAGTTAATGTTTTTACATTTGAAATGTTTGCAGAAGAATGTAAACTCATTTTCCATGAAATCAACATACATTTCAAAAATGTAATAGCTAGGATTACTGAACACTTCTAACTGTCTTACATGTGTTAACTAAATTTAATTCTTAGAACTACCATATAAGATATGATCTGAAATCCCCCCCCTTTTTTTATTGTTGATAGTCTTAAGAATGCTGCCCCCCCACCCCCATCCCATCCCAGGTCTTCACTGCACTACTGTCTGTGTCCATGGCTATACAAATATACATATAAATTCTTTATTTAGTTTCTTCCCATCACCCTTCCCCCACTTTCCCTTTGAGATCTGTTTTTACTGATAAGTAACTGAGGCACAGAGGTCCTGTAGTCATGGCATAGTTGAGCTTGGATGTGAACCCTGGTAGACAGTTCTAGAACTCATGCTTTTACCACTATGCAATACTATTTCCACATGGGATCAATGAAAGAAACTGACACATATGTTGATTCTGCTATATCTCCAGAAAACAGGCCTATGGAGGAAAAACAAAAAGAAACTATGAATGTCAAACACGCTGACCTTGGGCCAATTACAATCTCTCAAGCTTTGTTTCTCTTGCTATGAAATAGGTGTAATTCCTCCAATGCCTAATGCTGGCATTGTATTAATTTTCTGGATAGTAACAAAAACCAGCAGAATTTGGACACATAGACTTCACTAAGATGACAGCATGGCCAAACACTCTCCCTGATATCTCCCTTCTTCCACTTCTCACCTAGAGACAATCTTCCCTTTACCAAACAAACTTTCCCATCCTCACAAAAGTAATTCACTACAGCAAATGTGCATCATTATTGGCAAAAACTAAACAGAAGGAGTCAGCATCTCTCTTCTTAGCTGTATCCCTGTCTGAAATATAATACAGTGGGCAGTTTGTTTCTTTGAAATAGATGGATCTATGGTTTGAGGGCAGCACACAGCATAAATCTGTCTCTGTGAATGGCTCACACCATGTCTTTCTCGTTTTGTGTTCTATTGTGTGCTATCTGGCAATATATCTGTCACAGCTCCACTTCCTCCCTTCCACAGGAACAAAAGTTGAGAGAGATTGGAAATACAACCCCAGGCACAGCCTTATAAAGGCAGCAATTGAGTCTCTGAAAACTCCTGGCCAACTCTAGGCCAAGCACCAGTTCAGCTTCTCTGTAGTAGAAGCAACTTGGTTAGATAATAACCCCATTTTGTCATCTTTTCTGTTCAACTTGCAATGGAAATCATATCTGAGAAACCATCATTTCCCATAAAATTAGTTGAAAGAGGACAACTTGATGCCAAAACGCAAATAAAATATAAATCGTGCTTTTGTACACAGTGATCCCATCAACAACATGCATAAGCTATGGACAACTAACAGATAATTCTAGGTTTCCTTTGGAACTATTTGTGTAATGTCAGGGGAGACTGAAAATGCTAGCAGTACTACTCTCTGTCTTCTCTCTGGCCCTGGAGACCTATAGGCCTGGCTTCCTCCAAGAAACGCCTGTAAGAGGATCAAGGAGAGGACATGCTTTTCCTGTGCCGGGCCTAATGAATACTGGACTTTCAGATTAGCTTTTCCAGATTTCAGAGGTCAGCCTGGAAACTTGGAAGACTATTACAAAAGCACTGTCCTTTGGCTCTAAGCATCTTAAAAGCAATTTATCAATATCACAGCCAGCCTTACCCTAGGACCTCCGAGGAGGCTCTCCTAGAGAACTGGCAAAGATCCCCAGATTTAAATTACTGATTCTAAAATTCAGCATAGATTCTCAGCCCATTTGAAAACTACACTTATAAAAACCACCATTCAGGCTCAAAGCTACATGACTTGCAAATGATCCTGTTTCTATCTAAGTATGCTTTTGGTGCTTACAACCCAGGCAAAGAATAGAATTTAATACAACTACAAAATTAACAACAGGTGAACTAGTACATTTAATCTAGAGGAATCAACAATGTGAATAATGTGTCCAAAAAATAAATCTCTCCAGGAAGGCCATAATATTATCTAAAAGGCACTAAAAAAAAAAAATTTGTTTTTGAAAACTAAATTCAAAACTAGATTAGATGAGCATCTGAGCATTACCATTTCCCTAGCCATGATAAGTTTGTTTCTCCTTACATCCATGTGGGCCTCTCTGTGAGAATAAAATACCATCTTTTTTATTGACTCTTCAAATAGACAACTTTCTATTTCTACTTCTTCATAAAGCAATACTTTTACTACTACTCGACAAAGGCTGGGTTATGCTAGGTTTTCTAGTTAAGCACTCTGGTGTTAAAATAGTACACAAATAACCAATTTTCAAACAATCACAATATAATAAAAGATACTCAACATGAACTTTAATAATATAATTTAGCTTTCCTTAGAAGAGTCAGAAGACTGGAAAACTTGGGCCTGGGATTCACTGCTATAAACTCCAGTTACCACTATTAGTCAAAGATAAATGGTAGGCAGCTCAGAGAGCAGTCGAAGACCACCAACTCAACATCAGGCGATTAATCTGGACTTTAGGGTCTCTCTAATGATAAAGGTAGAGCAGTATTCAGAAGCCCAGTAAACTCTTCCAACTCTGACAGTCTATACATCTTCAGAAGTTATGCAAAAAGCTCCAGTTAATAAGATGTCAAAATAGACCAGAAGCTCCAAAAACAGGCATCAAAACTGTCCACTGTAATTTTTTTTCCAGTATTTAAATGGATGGCGAGAAGTTGTGTGTTCTTGAAAAGAACATGAAAACTAATGGACTTCCTTTTCATATCTAAGCAAAAATGTGCTGCCATATAGAAATACAGTAGACAAAGAGTTTTAGGAGTAAGAACTGAGTTAAAAAAGAAATATCCAGTGAAAAGAGAAATGAGATTCTCATAGAATACTAAAAGAAACCATCCTTTATTTTCAGTTTTTCCCCATAAAAAGGCTACAGGGACACAAAAGGATCTTACCAATCTAATACTTGGATTATAAGACTTATTAAGTCAAGAAATCTTGAGAGAAACAAGATGGCGGCATAGGGTGGACACCGTAAATGCAGCTGTGAACAACTATTTCAGAAAAACCTCGAAAAGAACACACGGACACCACTCGCACCCACAGGACGGCTGGCTGAGTGAAAATCCTACAACTAGAGAAGAGTCTGAGACTCAGAGGAGCGGCAGAAGCAAAGTACAGAGGTACGGAGGCGCGCG
>PVJC01016254.1:0-33916 GCA_004026665.1 Murina feae | reverse complement strand
ACCTTGCTTTCCCACTCCCTGGTGCCCTGGTGCCACTTCCAACTGCCAGCATAGGCAGGCAGTTGCAACAGAACCCTTTGGTTTGCTCTAGTTCCGTGGCTGTTGGCCTCCATCTTGGCTGGGTTAATTTGCATACAGCCACTCTGATTGGCTGGTGGTAACGGTCACATTTGCATGTTTCTCTTTTATTATAGAAGATAACATTAGAAATTTTAGATTTTTGAAAGAAATTATATACTAATTTGTGCTACTGTAGCACAGGAGTTAAATAAGCCCACCAGCAGGCCAATCTGACCCACTACTTACTGTTATGCATAAAGTTTTGCTGGAACAAAGCTGTCTCTATTCCTTCACCCATTGCCTGTGGCTGGTTTGGCATCACAGTGGCAGCAGATTAGGTGTGCCAGAGGTCAAATGGTCTGCAAAGCTTAAAAATTTACTATCTAATCCTTTACTAGAGCAAGGGTTTGGCAAGTTACTTTAGTCTCCTCTGGTCCAGGAGTAGGGAATGTCCAGCCCAAGGACCATATAAATCCCTCAAAATCATTTGGTCTGGCCCTGCCAAGGCAACTGCAGTCTGGGACTCAAAATTCAATAAATACAGGAGTTGTTGTTTTTGTTTTTTCATAGCAACATAAATTTATATTAAGTGAATTATATTAAATGAATGGTATTACACATATCCAAATGGCCCTTGGCAGAAAAAAGGTTCCCCACCCCTACTCTAGTCAAATACATCAAAGCAGTTTTTTCTCAAACCCTAATTTAGAAAAATTAAATGGCATCCTATTCAACCAAACAATAAAAAATGCAGATTTTTAAAACCTTTCTCTCTTTAAAAACCACTGACAAATGTAAAGGAAAAAGATGACAGTAAGCTGTGTTCTCAAACAGAATTGAAAATATTTTCAAAACAAAGAAACTCATAACATACATTTGTAGGATACTTTACTAATCAAGAACATATGTGGCATCATCCCACAAGATAATTTGAGGAAGGCATAGTAAAGAAATTATAAACAAAGACATGGGTCAGGTGGAGAGAAACAAGAGTCCCAGTAGCCACCAGGGGGTCAAGATGGACAAATGGAGGGGACTGGGCCCATAGAGAGAGTGATGTAGTGTAGAGCTTTGTCCTTGTTCTGAGCTGACCTTCAGTCAAGGGCCACGGCTAGTTCAAGGTGACTCTAGGGGGGCAAGAGAAGAAAATCATAACCTTGACCTCCCCTACCTTTCTCCAGCAGTCCATGCACCTTCTCCATTGGTCCATCCAACTGGACATCTGAAGGCATAGGACTCTGAAGCATTCCATGCAGCAGGGCCCAGTGGAGAAGGGGAAGATGTCCAGAAAAGGGCAGAAGAAGATGCCCAGCACATGTATGTGGCTTTCAAAGGTGATGGAACAGGAGAAAATAACACTAACAGTGTAGACTCAGAAATGAAATTTATCTTCTAAAACCAGGCTGAGACTAAGAGTGATTCTTTTTCCCAACATTAAACGAAAAACAATTTACCAAAAACCGGTTATATGTTGAAATGACTGAAACAAAAAGACAGTCTTGATAAGATTCCAATTAACCTGGCAGTGGCTAATATGCAAGTCCTAACCTAGACCTATTTCTTACCATGAGTTATTTGAAAAAAGGAGAAATGAAGAAACAAAACAAATGAAGAATAGTAAAGCCTTTCATCATGCTCTCCAAACAAAGGCTTTATTCTCTAAAAAACTAATTTTAAATTAAATGCCTTTCCTCTGGAAAGAGAATCTGAGCTGCAGAACTACTTTAATCCATTGTTCAAGTTAACTAGAGGTGAATGTTGTGATGTTTACAAAACCCTTTCAATTGGACTCTACTGTATTTCCCAAACTGTTCTGCTGATTTATAACATGCATATCTTTAAATGACATAAAATAAAAGATATTATAAATATATGTTATTTCACATTCTATTTGATCATGCTTTTATATATTAATAATTCATGATACAGTGGTAGCAATTTAAAACTGTTTAGAAAATCTGTTTTTTACATTCATTTTATGTTTATTTTTAGATTGAAACTGTTACAACTGAAGTAGACACTTCAAAGAGATATGTAAATCCAACTGCATTGTTGACTATTCTATTTTTTAAAACCTATCTTCCATTTAAATAGATTCTTGTTGAAATTTGCATAGTACATTTCTGTCCTCATTGATGTCAAAATCTTGTGCTTCACACCTTCTAAGAAAAGTTTGAGCAAAAAACACACTAAAAACCTCCCATGGAAAATGTTATAACCAGGGAAAAAGCATAGGTAAAAATGTTTTTTAAACTTTCTAAATTTTCAAATCTGAAGTGTAGATAAGATTATTATAGTGATAACCTGAAAGTCAATTTCAACAACAAATTCACAAACATTTAAGTGTATGGTTGAAAAATCACTTTAAATAGGACTCTAAATTCCATTGCATGAGGTTTTTTACAAAACAGATTCTGTCTCACACATTCTTGAAAAAAAAAGATTGCTTTTTCCTAGAGTGCCTACTATTTATCATATCATTAAAAATTATAGGAAGTTCAATAAATTTGGATCACTCTTCTCTTTAAAAAGAAGAGGCAGATAGACATTCATATGTGTGTATATACAAATGACGGAAGGGGAATGGAGTTAAGCGAAAAGGGTGAGGAGATGGATGGATGGATGGATGGATGGATGGATGGATGGATGGATGGATGGATGGATTAGATAGACAGACAGACAAGCAGACAGGCAGGCAGGCAGATAAAGTCTAAGGAACAATTGTGTGCAGATAGATAGGTGTTCATAAACCAGCTTGAATATGGAACCTCCAGTCCCAGCTACCTCATCTAATGCCACCATGATCATAAGTGAACGTCCCAGCAAAGGTTTTTTTTGGAGTTTCTTCCTGATCCACAAAATTGTGAGTGAAATAAAAATTGTTTTATAGTAGTTTGTTAGGCAGCAATTGACCACCAAAACAAGGAGTCATTATTTTTAATATATTTTTCTTGATTTCAGAGAGGGAGAGAGAGATAGAAATATCAATGATGAGAGAGAATCATTGATCAGCTGCCTCCTGCATGCCCCCTGTTGGGGATCAGGCCCACAACCTGGACATGTGCCCTTGACTAGAATCGAACCTGGGACCGTCCAGTCGGCAAGCTGATGCTCTATCCACTGAGCTAAACCAGGTAAGACAAGAAGTAATTATTTTGTCACACGTCTAGATGTCTAGCAGAGGCACTTGCCCTGCTCGTTATAGGTGCCACATGCACCAGGCCTGCTCTCATACCAGCATCTGTGACTCAAGCTGCAGCACTAGAAACAGGCTGGCTTCTGTCCCACCCAAGCTCCCTTTGCCCACCTTGGCAGCACATGACTTGTGTGGAGGCAACTGTAACCTTTGGAAAATTCCAAACATCACAGTAATGATTTTTTTAAAGCATGCAAGTGTTTAAGCCACCTTCCCCCTCAGCAAGGGCCTACTACCCCACATTTACAAATGGATTTGGGGAGTCCTGATCTTGATCCTAAGGTACAGCATTTGCCAGTATAAACTTCATTTGTAAAATTCATAATTGTAAAAATAAAATAGCGGTGACGTTCATTCAGGGATTGTGCTATGCCAGGCTGCCTCTGGGTCTTATCTGCATTAACTCACTCATCCATCATAAACACCTGAAGGAAGAGAATATGATTACTCCTGAGAAGAAACTGAGGCACGGTGAGTTTAAGTAAATTGTCCAAGACCACATAGAGTGAACGGAGGCAGGGGACACCCAGAGAGGATTTCCCAAAACTCCCTCTTCACTATTTCTGGGACACAGAAGTTGTAGATGGATGGCCAGATAACTAAACTTTGCTGAGTTTATGAAAAGATTAATAACTCTAGAATTCAGTTTAAACAATGTTTTCATGGTGCTTTATTTATTAAACAGAAACTGACACTGAAACATTCTTTTAATTCCTAAATAACATAAAATGTAGTCAATGGTACCATATGGGTAATTCAAGTAGTGAAGCCATTGCTGTTGGTGTAAGCCAATGGTCCCCAACAGGAGGCAATTTTGCCTACCAGGGAACATATGCAAATGTCCGGGGACACCTTCAGTTCTCCTAAGTGGGGACAGGAGGAGGGACCACTGGTAAATAGTGGGTAGAAGTGAGGGCCTACAGTGCACAGACAGCACCCCCTGGACAAAGAATTATCTGGCCCAAAAGTATCAACAATGCTGAGGCTGAGAGAGCCTGGTATATACCTGCTCTGCTCTGTCCCTGTCCCTGACCATCTCTCTCCCTGCTCTGAGCTCCTCTAACACTCTGAATGTCACTCCCAAGCAATTAATCACATGGTGCCTGGACCAGCGCCATCATGATCACTACTAGCATTTCAGGAGCATAAATCTCACCCTGCCAACTAGAGCACAAGCGGCTAGTGCACACTAAGGCCCCTTCCTCCCCAGCAGAGTGCAGCGCAGCCCGTAGCTGGTATCTATTTGTCTTACCTTATATGATTAACCTTATAATTTCTACCTCTTGAAAACTTGAAATGAAAGGCTCAGAGCAATCGGGCAATTGCTTCCTTCTGAGAACATGTCTTCATTAAACAGTCTTTTTTTAGCTCTTAAGGGTTTACAATGCCATCCTTTTTGCATCACCCTCCAGGGAATAAGAAAAGCAAACATTTTCTAATTTTAAATTGCAAGAGTAAGTTATCACAGGAAAAACACAAACTTGAATTTTTGAACATGTGGTTACCAAAATCCCAGCTGTTTTATACTCTCTGTATGGATAATCAGTAATTGCTGGTTCTTTAGCAATAACCGTGATGAATCTAATTAATGTCACTAAGGTCTACACTGTTCTTTGTCTCAGTTTCACACAATATGCATTTATATAATTTTATTTTCAAGTCTGCTCCTCCTTGAAATGAGATATTTGCTCATCTAATTTCTTTTTCCCCCCACTTTTCTTTCCGCTCTTTCTCCAATATATAGGTTTGTTTAAATTGGTCATTGATCTACTGTATGCCTGAGTTAGCCCCACTACACCCATTATTTGGAATTGAGAAACTGTTAACCCAAATTAATAACAAATATTCAAGTAAAGGTGGAGGGGATATTGGTATTTTTTGCAAAAATCAATAAATAAAGTGAATAAAAAGTTCATGTTGGCATCAGTTAGCTGTATACTAACAAAGAGAAAAGAAACAAATAGCAGTACCTATATTTTCAATACCTTTATTGGCAATATCACAGCTGTGGCCTCTATATTTCAACCACTCTGTCTTATACTTGGTAATACCTCTACCTACAGAGGTACAAGTGGTTTGAATAATGTTGGCTTTTAATGAATCATAGAATTGAAGTGGGGGGGGGGATATACAGGAAAATGAAATTGGGAACAGAAGCTCCAATCACATACAGCAGTGAATTACCCGCTAACCCTGCCAGACAGCACTTGGCATCTCACCACACATCTGCAATGCAAGGCCCCTGTCACACATAATCGCCACCCAGCTCAGCTCCACTGTAGCTGCCAGGGGTCTGAGACTTGAACATGTCATGCTTTCTTGTAGGTTCTACGCTTTCTTATAGGTGCTAAGCCTGGGGAGTGAGCCTCAGCACATGCAACCTGTGTCACTTTGAGGTGGCTCATGCCCATGAGATCTTTTCCAATGACATCAGCAAAGTTGCTGGGGCAGTGGGCCCTTTCCTGGGGCCAAATGTTATGGCTCTGCCAGACACCGTGATGGACACTGAGACTCAGTTCCACTCATCCTTCCCTGGATTCCTCCTGCTGTTCCTCACACAAAGATTGACATGATGCCTCCTTCACATCCATACGTATTGACATCAAACTCCCTGCTTGGAATATCCAAATACCTGGTGCTGTCCAGTTATTGTAACAGAAAGCTCTTCAGAGATCCAATGACCAGCCTACCTGCTTGTCCTCTCAGAACTCTAAACCCCATCTCTGCCATCTGCTTTGTCCAGGGTCTCTGGACTCCTACACCACCTCAGAGCATGCAATACATTCTTCCCTTACATTGGGAATGCAGAAGTGGCTTCCTAATGAGCTAACAAACTAGTCCCATTCCCAGACATACCTGGTACCAACTTCATTCATTCATTCACTTATTCATTCATTCTCTTCCACTCTTTCACTTCCACTTACCTCTCCCCCACACACCAGGATTAAAACCTGCCTTTTCAAATACCCAACGGACAGCCAGTTAGATGCCTCACCCTCATCCAAAGTCATTAGGTCAAAGCAGAACTTCCTATCTTCCATTCCCCTCAACCCACCCTCCCTGCTCCTCACCAGCTCTTCTGGGAGCAAACGCACTATTTTCAAAACCCATGCTTGGACCTATTCCCACTAACTATGACCAACGGCAATATTTAGTTTCCCAGGGCTCATGTTCAAAGCTAGAATCCCCATGACCCCTTATTCAGTAAGCATGGCAAGGATTTGGGGATTTCCATTTTTAAATGTCTATTCAAGTGATTCTGATGACCTAACAGATTCTAGTGTCACTGCGTTAAAAAGCCGATAAGCCTGTAATCTAAGGACCATCTGTAATACTCATTCTCCTGGAAAAAGCAGTACATAGAAATAAACTTTCTTTTGTGAATTGGGGATTTCTGGCTTGTAAACTTCATCTACTCTTCAGAATTAAGTGAACAAAGAGAAAAATGAGAGACCAAATAATTCACATTGACTGTTTGGCTCTTTGGTGTGGTAGAATTTTATGATTCAGGTGGTATGTGAAAGTGATGAGGGAAGGGGCAGGGATTGGAGGAAGGGAATCCCAGACTATCCTACTCTTCGATATTATCAGCAGAAGGTTAAGAACACGAATGTGGCAGCCTGGAGGTCTGAGTTCTAAATTGGAGCCCACCAAGGTCAGAGATGTGTGACATTGATAAGTGTTCCTCTCATCAAAATCAGGATAGGGAAGGCGCCTCTCTAACAGGTACCCTGATGAGATTCAGTGCGTGTTGAGCTCTTAACATCCAGAAGGATATACATAACAATGCCCCAAGACTGGCTATGATCACCAAGACAAGATTCAGGAAAATGTAATGTCTTTATATTGTTAAAAATCTCCAGAGAATTACACTGCACATATCTGAAAGATGTGGGTGGAAATAATCGTATTTGTCCAAATATCACTAAATGCTTCCCTTGATTCTAGGTAGCATAAGCAGAGAATATAGTTTCTTTTTGCCAAGTAACAAATCTGATCAAACAGGAGAGCAAGTACATAATTTCTTACCATTTAAAGATGTTGGAATGTAATGAATGATAATTAAGGACTTAAAACCTCAAACGCTACCAGGTTAATTTTTAAGGGTGTGTGACTAATGCACAGAACTAGACACTTGTATCCCACATCAGGGAAGGGATAGAGTCTAAAATGTCATTACTTTAGAGGGTCAGGAAAAAGGTTATTGGTCTGTAAAGTGTATGATTAATATACTACCTGTACATCCAATTACAGGCTTCTTATGTCTCAGAAGTTGACCTAGGAAGCTTTAAATATATTGGTGATAAATTAGTCAAAAACTGGAAAAACAGTTCTGTTTTTTTAAATAGCTAAATGTGCTACTACTGATTATCCATACAGAGCTCTCCTAGATTCAGGCTGCACGTATATACTGTGATATACTCTATAAATATGCAACATACATTTTTCATTAAAATAGAAAACTCTGTGTTCCTTTGCAAAAGAATTGTACTTTCCTCACATATATTTTTAACAATTAATGTGCCTCTTCTGGCAGGATTCATTGCCACTTTGTTATGGGGAAAAAGCTAACCATTTGGGGCCTGAAATTTGACTTATGATTTAATAAAAGAGTAAAAAAGTATCTAAAGTTTATAGGAAGATAATGCTGTAATAGGATGTTAAATAATTTCACCAAAACTTTACATAGTGCGTGTATGCATGACACTCAGGGTTTTGTTCAAATTGAATCATCTTTTCCCCTTCCACTCCAACTTACTTCGAGTGGATACTATATTCTCAAGTTTACTGATCCTTGTTCATACATCATCTTTTTTGTAGAAACCTTTCTATGTCATTGATCATTGGAATGCATTTAAAATTACATTTATTCTAATATTGCTTCAAAATGATAAGGGCCATTTTAATTATGATTTCCTTGGGTGGGGGGAATCATCTATTATTAGAACTATTCTGTTACTCATAAACATAAGGCAAATAATAAAAGCCATCAATGTAAAAATCTCTTTTTACTAAGGTAAATAAATTACAAGTTCTTTTCTGAATGTATTTACATCTATGGTTATGGGTAATTTCATTTTATACTCCATTGCCAGAAATCATCGTATCATTACGTGCTTGGTCAGATCATATGATGCTTTTTTTTTAATTTTACATTTTATAACTCCTTTATTCAAGGTTAATTTAGCTACCTGTTTTTCTATTACAAAAGGAAATCTACATTTTAGAAAGTCTAGGACCAAAGATATATTGAAATTATACAGGAAGTAATCTGATTTAGATATAATATATTATAATTTTTTAACTTCAGGATTAGCTTATGAAATAATACCTCTGTAAAAGTATATGTTTTAATTTTCAGAATTAGTATGAACAGTAGCAATGTTGGTCAAGGCAAGGAGATAAGGGGAGGGAAAGATGGTATTTTCTAGGTGAAAGACACCATGCTCCAAACTCTGTAGGCTCAAAACATATGTAAAAGTTGCCCTGGCCAGTGTGGCTCGGTTGGTTGGAGCTCTCTCCCTATACTAAATGGTTCCATTCCTGGTCAGGGCACATAGCCAGGTTGCGGGTTCTGTGCCCAATGAGATGCATGGGGGAGGCAGCTGATACAAGCCTGGCCTCTGTGCAGGTCTCCCTCTGGAAGAGACCAGGGAAGTAGCACATGATGGGGAAATAGCAGTGGGAGCAGCTTAAGTTCAAAGCAGACAACCAGCATCACTGATGCTCCATAATGAGAAAAGTAACAGGGTGGGAAAAGAATGAAATCAAGAAACTCTAATGGCACCAGAATCTTGAAAAATGACAAGTTCAACTTTATAAAAACCATATACTTTTTCTATATTCTATATCATCAACTAAAACATTCCACAAAGGGAAGAAATACATGGTGCACATGCGTGCACATACACACACATATAAACACACATCCACAAAGGTAAAGAATATCCTATATAATAAAAGAGTAATATGCAAATTTAGCCTAATGGCAGAATGACAAGAACAACCACTCAACCAGTCACTATGAGACACACTGACCACCTCTCGGTTCCTCCCCCCAGCTGGCAGACTCTGATCACCTAATGGTGAATGGGGAACCGGGGGTGGGTGGTGGCAGGGGGGTGGGCCAGCTGCCAGCAGCCGAAGAAGATGGCCCTGATCACAGGCTAGGCCTAGGGACCATACCCATGCACTAATTTCTTGCACCAGGCCTCTCATGTAGTTATAAAGATGACATTTTAGTGACAAAAATGCCATCTGTTCACTAAAAATTACATTGGTGGTATTATAGGTTGGATTGTGTCCCTCAAAAAAAGGATATGTTGAAATCCTAACCCTCCGTAGCTCAGAATGGGATCCGATTTGGAAATAAGACCTTATAGATGTAATGAAGTTAAAATGAGGTTCTTCTAGTGATCTGGGTGGTGTCCTTATAAAAAGTGGAAAATTGCACATGGAGGAGGGTAAGAACAAACAGAAGGCCCTGTGATTGAGTAACACACCTACAGGTCAGGGGAGGCCAAGGGTTGCTGGCCAACACCCGAGCTGGGAGAGGTAGAAAAGGGTCCACCCTGAGAGCCTGTGGTGAGAGCAGGGCCCTGTCCTCCCCTCGAGTTCAGATTTCTGACCTCCAGACCTGTGAGACAATACATTCCTGTTGTTTATAACCGCTCATGGCCACAGCAGTCCTAAGAAACGAACACAAGTGATTAGAACAAAAGCATCACAATGCAATTTTACTACATTTCTTGAACAATGCTTTCTCAAATAAATAAAAATATATAAATAATAAATACTTACATTAGTTTAATTTCCTTACATTGTACTGATTCTATTTTTCCAAAAATATTAAACATAAGGCCTGTTCTCTCTGGCACAGAATTCTGAACAAGGAGTTTAAAGGAAAATATCTGTGAAGACAGTTCGGGTCCAAGACTGACAGAGGCTGACATTTTTGTAGCTTTAAATACCCAGAATGACATCTTTAGTAAAGAGGGATGGTGACATTCAAGAACATTAAAGGGACCTTTTGCTGTATGATTTTCCAATCATCATCATAATATTTTAGTATTGAACTTGCAGCCTACATTTTGGCTCTGCCCACTATTGAATGCAGGTCACTAGCTGAAGTAAATCCTTCCCTTACGCAGGTAATGGGAGCTGGGGCTCTCTCCAGGTAGTCATTTGGACAGACTTGATAAAGCAAGCGCAGTCAATAGGCCATTAAAGGCACAGGGGGAGCTAAATGTGCTGCACCCTCAATGTTAATGAAACACCGATGGTGAGCACAACTGCTCAGAAGAAGGGGACAGCCATAGCAATACAGGCAAATCTCAGAAGCCTGCTGCAGAATGGAGCCTCGGAGAGCCTCTGCCCATTTGCCCTAATACTGGTGAGATGGAGGCAAGTAAACTAAACCAGGGCCGGGAGGAATAACCTGCTATGGATGGGGACAATTAAAATAATACCCACTGAGTTGATCTGGAGGAGAGTAGATAGAAGGGGGTAGGATCTGAGCAGGAGAAATGGCAAGTAGAAACACAGGTGCAGGTTTAAGTTCAGGTGGAGATCAGGCAAACACTCAAAAGCAGACAAGTGAGAATGCCTAATTAATGCTCATCTTGTCCTGTGGACTTTATTAGAGCTGACCTGGCATTTACATCAGCTTCTCATATGGGTTGAGCACTTATTTAAGTGCGGGGAGAGAGAGCAGTGAAGAGGGAGGCTGGGCAGGAGAACCCACCAGTGGCCCAAGTCAACCTCGGCAGGGTAGAGCTCAGGGGCCAACTCTAAGCATCCCTTTAGGCAGAGCCTTGGGCAGAGTTTTGTCATTTCTAAACACCTGACATTTGAACAGGTTTGGGGGAAGGAGGCCATAATGCGTAGCACCTTTCTCTGTCCTCCTTACTGAAACTAGAAAAAGCTAAAGAATATTTAGAAGAAAAACTTGGCACTATTACTGTGAATTGTACAGATAAGAGCAACACTTCACATTTCCTCTTTCCTTTATGGGTCTGGACATAGATGTCTGCTACAGCTGAAATACAACAGGATCCCTCTAGGGCAAGCATGTCAAACTCAAAGGCTAACAAGGGCTAAATAAATGAGGCATGTGGCCCAAGGGCCATGAGTTTGACATGCTTGGCCCAAAGAAGAACCAGAAATTCCCAATACTGTCACCTTAGGCACTATTACAGTACTGAATCAACATCCAAATATGACCAGAAGGAAACTGCAGCCCCACCCCCTTCTTCCTCCAATGGCATTGCCAGGGTCCAGGACTGTGGAGGTCCTGGTGGGGTAACAGACCAGCCAGCAGTGATCCCGTGTGGTCTCTCAGGGAGTCTTGTTCCAGGTTATCACTGGGACTGGCAATTGGACAAAAAGGTCTCCATTAACCTCCTCCTCCATCTAAGGTATGGGCACTCCAGAAAAGGGGCAAGTGGGTGGGTGGATTCCAGATCCCTCCTTGCACCACAGTCCATTGAAAATCCGCTCTGTCCACCTCAGGAATGGGAAAGGCAGAATTTACATTCCTCTCTGTCCCCTCTCCTTCCCTGTTCTCTCTCAATCCTTCTGTCAGAAGCATTTATTGCCATCACAGTGTGACATAGAAACAGAGTCCTGCTTCCCAGCTGCGGGAGGCTTGTGCACCCCAGGGGACATTTGGCAAGATCTGGAGATGTTCTCGATGTCTCAACTGTAGGTCGAGGTGCTACTGGCATCTAGTGAGTAGAAGTCAGAGCTCTGTCCTACATCCCACAAAGCCAGGACAGCTACCAGAACAAAGAATGATCTGACCTGGCTCTCACTAATGCTGAGGTTAAGAATCCCTGAGAGAGAGAGAAAGCGAAGTAGTCGTTTAAAAAAGCATGCAGCCATAACACCAAGAAAAGCCTCATGGCACTATGAATAGGTAGGAGCTACTCAAAGTGAAAATGCATAGACTCAGGAAAGTTTTCTTCTATAAAGAACCTTGAACACTACCTGCACAGTGTTGGATGGTCGCCTGACAAAACGTGTATCTCCCCCACAAGTGAACATGACCTTATTTGGAGAAAAGATCTCTTCAAATCCAATTGAGAATCTCAAGGTGAGATCATCCTAGGTTATCTAGTCAGCCCTAAATCCACCGACAAGCATCCTTAGAAAAGCAAGGGAGGTTTGAGACCCTCTGAGGCACAGGGGAGGTCAGAGGCAGGGATTGGAGTTATGCACTGACCACCGCACAATTTCCGAGAGACACCAGGAGCGGGAGAATGAGGAAAGGTCCTTCCCTAGAGCCACTGGCTTCACTGACACCTCAGTTTCATACACTGGAATCCAGAATGTGAGAGAATATAATTCTGTTGTTTTAAGCCACTAAATCTGTGGTTGTTAGAGCAGCCCTAGGAAACCACACATTACCCAAGGGATAGTATGTTCAGACTTAACTTTTGTCCTTTGTAATGGAAAGGACTGCCTGGTTTAAATGAGACTTCCAAATGAGTGTTTTGAGATCTGTATTTATAAGCCAAGTATGCTTCTTATGATCTAAACGACTCCCTCAAGCAACGGTAACATTTATTTTAAATGGAAGAAAAACACACTTGGTACATGCATCAGACTCAGCACTCTGAAGGCAAAGCCTTCTTCTCAAAGGGTAGACCAACTTTAGGCAGCAAAATCCCTAAGTATCAGGAGTCTCAAAGTGAGTGTACACTGGCATTCAGATGTGTTTTGAAAAGATTTAAATGTGAGCAGCAGACAGAAGTACAATCATTTTAACCAAGCCCTTAGGACAAGTGATAAAAACTCAACTCCAACTAGTTTAAGCCAAAAAGAAAAGTTTTAAAATATTTAGTAACTGGAAAGAAACATGAGGAAAAAGGCAGATTCAAGCACAGACTAGCCCAGGGATTCAAAGTGTGCTATAAAAATTCAAGAGTGTTTCTAACTATTATATAGCAAGAAGCTTTAAAAGCAGGTTTTAAAATTTGTCCCTTTTCTTTCTTCTTCATGAATCTATTTAAATTGATTCAGCTTTTGCTGAATAAGGCCTCTGTACGGTCTTATTCTTGAGGAGATACCACATGGACCAAGATGGCTACAAGTAGCCTACAATTCACGTCATCCTTTGGGTTCAAAATTGAAAAGAAAAAGAGATGAGCCCTGTTTCTCTCAGTGCATATTTCAAAGTCCTTAAAAGCTACTAAAGCAATACCCTTGGATGAGGTATTTTAATTAGGCTTCCTGGGTCACTGGCCTGCCCACAAAATACAAGAAATAGTTGTCAAGTGTATTAGTTTCCAGAAGCTGCTGTAATAAAACTGTCATAAATTTGATGACTTAAACCAAGAGAATCTTATTCTCTCACACTTCTGGAAGCCAGCAGTCAGCAATCCAATATCATTGAAACAAAATCAAGGTATCAGCAAAGGCATGCTCCCTCCTGAGGCTCCAGGAAAGACTTCTTCCTTACTTTTTCCAGTTGCTGGTGGATGCTGCATTCCTTGGCTTGTAGATGCATCACCCCAATCTTCAAGGCAAGTTTCCCTGATCCATTTTCACATGATTTTCTCCTCTGTCAAGTGTCAAAGCTCCCTCATTCTCCATCTTGTGATGACATTTGTGACTGCATTTGGAGCCCACCCATATCATCAAAGATAACCTCCCACCTCAAGAGTCTTAATTTCAGCATAGTGTCACCATATACGGTGACATTCGTAGGTTCCAGGAAGTTAGGACATAGATATCATTTGGGGAGTGGGGGTTGCTAATTTCAACCTACTACACAATGTCATTAGCATTTCTTTCAGAATCATGGAGAAATTAAGTCCTGGTAGTCCCAGAAAGAGAGTAAACAAGCAAGACAGTGACAAAGTCCCTTACGGGCTAAAGGAGCGCTGTTGATTCTCCAGGTACAAATCAGTATACATTAGAAACGTCACATAAGCCAAACTGAATCTCATACCTCATGTGGAACTCAGAAACTGGTAGTGAGAAAAGAGAGTGTTTTAGTTAATGCTCATTTTCATGGTCATGTCCACTCATGCTCAGGAATTTGGCTCACCCAAGGCTGTTTCTCAGAGCAGATCTGCCATGATTGTCAAGGTGGATCTCAGACCACGGGCATCAACACCACATCCAGCAAAGCCAATGCTTTAGAAATTCACACAGAAGCTGATGCTCTAAACTTGAGAAGTTTGAAGTTCAAATGCTAGCCTAGCAGGGAATAGGGTCAATGGTGAAAAAGAAGATATGTATCCATTCTTTCAGCATTTCTTCCCTAACTCCTTCTAGCTCCAAGTGAGGAGAGAGAGAGAGAGACCCCTCAACAAACTCTAATTATTATACGGCAAGAAGTTTTGAAACAAGGTTTTAAAATTTGGTCCTTTTCATCCTTCACAAATCTATTTAAATTGTTTAGCTTTGCTAATATTAAAAATGATGCAATTTAGCAAATTATAATAAAGTATAAAAAGGAAAATTCATACCACCCATCACATGGAGATGACCACTGGCAAATTTACTTAATTCAAGTAGTAGATTTAACTTAATTATAAAAAAGAAAGAGAACTTGAGGTCAAGATGAAGGACTACTTGAAATTCATATTTCTTCATCAGACATATAAAACCTTAAAGTTTCCTAAAAGTTACCACTACATTTCTTTTAAAAAGAATTGAACATATGGTCATTAATGCTGTTGTTTAATTTTTAACTACACGTTTCTTTATAAAGCAATGTTACATTTCCAGGTAGTAAAACTTCGGTCAATTACTCAAGAAGAATCAGAAGAAACAAAAAAATAATCCTTGACAATTACAAAGTTTATTAAATCTTTTACATAATATTTTGAAAAGGAACAAATGTTAAAATCTAAACTTGCTATTAGCATGACTCTCAGAAGGGAGAAGATGAGTATTACTCCAGCAAAATATCCCATTCATAAGAGACAAATCACTTGTTAATGAGAAACATAAACATAATTTTATCATTAACTATACTAAAATCATACACATTAAAAGATGTGGTCCTTATGTTCCATCCAAATTTGATGCTTTTGCTTTCTTGTACTTAAAATTATCCCAACTTTGTTTTATATTTGGAGCACCATTTTCTTATATGATTATTACTTATCTTTGTTTTCACATAGAATTTCTACTTTTGTTTTTGATAATATTAATCTTTATATAATTAACCACTTTCTAGTTGTTAGCCTTGTGAAATGGAAAAAAAATCTACAGCATTCTTAAAAGCATTATTATATAAAACTCCTAATTTCTTTTTGCATAATCTTTGATTATATATATATATATATATGTATATATATATACATATATATATATATATATATATATATATATATGGTTTCATATTTTTACTTACATGAATTGTTCCTGTTTTTTTTTCCCATGGCATCCTTCACATGTTTTTGTAAATACAATATCACCTTTATATTGTGTTTTTTTTTAATTATACATGTCCTTAATTTATAACGAAATCTATAGGACAATACAGAAGGCTAATATATGCCTCTATGTATGGCATATATTTTGTTTTTTCAAAGTAACAACTTTCAACTCTTGACTGGTCAGTTTTGGCATTTATCTCTGAATGTCTAACCAATTTGGGGGTGGCTGGGAGGAATGAAAGCAGGAACTGAGCTGAGTGCCGTCTGAGGTGCAGTCTGGAGTTCAGTATACTCCTATTCCATCTTTGTTTCTAGCACATGTCTTCCAGTACTTCCATCAGGAACCTGGTGGGTATTTAGCTCCTCACTCCTCTGTACTAGCTTAGCTCTTTGGCTGCATGACCCTCACATCATCAGTTTGGAAAACATCTTCAGGGAGAAGACTGCCCATATGTTTGAAGCACATTCGATCTTTAACTTGTGACTAGACCTTTGTATGAATGCCAAAATATCTGCTTGTTTTTCTCTCTCTCTCTCTCTCTGAGCAGCAGCCATCACTGGAGGCCCAGCCTCTAGCTAAACCCAAAGCAGTTTCATCTTCTGTCCCATTTCATTTGTTCTTGTGGGCCTATGACATTTAAAATTTTCCTTCTGTCCTCAAAATGTGTCAGGAAAAAGCTGAGGTAATTGGGAGTGTGAGTGTTCAATCTTCCATTTTTTATAGAAAACCTACAGTATATTCTGAAATTCCATTGAATATTTAAAATTTATTTAATGTCATACTGTACTCCTTAAATTATTCCCCTTTTATCTGAAGTAATTAATTTTGCTTGTCATCTGGCTGTTAACACCATGTGTTGGATTGTATGTGTTCTTCTATATTCCCAAATGTTCAAATAAAGGATGTTTTCTATCCTTTAAAAAAAGTGTTCAAATCAGGGTATATATAAGATTCCATTTCTAGTACTAATGTTTTTCTTTTTAGATAGCATTGTCATTTAAATGCTATGTTTTTATATATGTAGAATCTGTATGTGAATTCTCTTCACCCTCCTGAACCAGAAACTAATGGCTATACTTTAAGACTACTTTTGATTTCATTGTTCCTTTATTTTAAATTATTTAAAATGTTATAGCAAAAGACTTTGAGTGGTCTTTGGAATGCAATTAACACAATTTCATATATAGTTACACTTATTTTCTTATTAAATAGACTACTTCTAATAGTAAATAGCTGAGTGGGCAACTTGCCTGTGTACTTTCTAGAGAACATGAAAAAAATAATTGAGTATCCCCAAAATTTGAAAATGAAGACTTTAAGAATTTAACTGTTCAGTCAACCCATATAAAATCATAGCAGAGATCACATCTTATTGTTTTCAAGAGGCTAGCTCCAAGACCAGTAGAACTAATGTAAACAAATTAAAGACTTAGACATAATAAAGAAAGAATAATATATAAATTCTAGGTTAGCTACAAGAGAATAGTAAAAGGAGAGTTTGAGGGGCATTCATTAAACAAGGGAAGTACCCATCATGGTGGTACCATAGTTACTCTATCCAATTCCATCACAGTTACTGAATAAATTCAGGATGACAAATGGCTTATATGTGAAATTATCATCAAATAAAGAGTTTCAGTTAATTCATTCTAGAGAATGGTAGGCCAATGTGACTCACATTTTTCATTTGTATTTCTTAAGGTGACCAGATTTAAAGCGGTACACCATTGACCCGGGGGGGGGGGGTATTTTTTTATTATTACTTAAAATATTACAAAGAGTAATCGGGACTTTTTAAAAATGCCGCGGGATGCGCGACAAATTGTTAAAAATCGGGACTGTCCTGCCAAAAGCAGGACATCTGGTCACCTTAGTATTTCTCCCTTGCCATTCATTTTCACTTGGTCCCAAGGTAATTGGGAAACTTAAGCTCCAGAATACATAATCTCACCAAACAAGAAACCCATTACTTATATTTGAAACAAAGGACTTTCCTGGTACATTGGTTGATCTATCTGTGTCAGCATTTTGGATAAAGCACACAAATGAAGAAAATGAAAACAGGGAAGAGAATTCTAAGCATCCCTATCATTCAACAGTTATGTCAGGTTCTGGGGCCACTTCTGAAATAGAAGGAGAAATGCACCTGAGATAAATGAAATGGGCCCCTACATTTATCTAGCAGCCTGTGATTGTCAGACAGTGTTTTCTATTGTCTTACAGAAATTTCCTGATCTGGTGTCATGAAACCAAATGATACACATGACTGAGAAAAATATTCATGCATCTTCAATTTAGTTTTTGAAGGTACAAATGAAGCATAAATTCAGATATGGATACATAGAGTTATTAAAAACTAAGTCATGTACAACACAACAGAATGCTTTCAATAATCAAGTATGTATTACTTTTTTTCCCCAAAGACATAAAAATAGTTCACTTCTTCAGTGCTTGTGAATAGTCAGGATCTAGAACATCAGGACAAGCCTACATAAAATACTAGTCATGCACATCATAATGGTGATCTGGTGCCCTCCCCAACTCTCCTTACAGAATGATGCACCATCCTCTGGTTCTGTTATTGCTGGCTGATACTGGCTCAAGGCTGTGCCCTTCTCTGGAGAATTGCTGTTGGCTGGTCAAGAGATTATGTCACCATATTCTCCAAAGTTGAAAATATTTAGCTAAAGAATGAGGACAAGGAAGACTTGGGTATAAATCATCCTTGCCTCAAAGGAACCAAATGAGATTCTAGTCACAGTCCAGAGTATCCTCGGCATTAGATAGATGCTGGACTCCAGTTGAGAACAAATCCTTGCTTCCTTCCTTTCTCTTCTGTACCCACCACTCCACACTCACTGAGAATGTGCTCTCAACAAAACACAAACACAGGAATCCCCATTTCAGACTTACAGGAAACTTGGCCTAAAATCCAGATATAAATTATGTTATAAATTAACAATTCTATTCACCAAGAGCCAGTCATCAACCTTTGGTCAGTGGTGGTCAATATAGTATAATAAAGTAGCATATTGGGTAGAGATTAGAGGCTCTCCTCTCAAGCCCAACATACCCAGGTCCAAAGGCTAGCTCCTCAACATACTGGCTCAGGGATCTTGGATAAATCAACTCCTCTTCTATAAAATATTGAAAATAATACCTACCCCTTAGTGCTGCTGAGAAAACAAAAATGAAATGATGCATGAGAATCGCTGAATACAGAGTAAGGGCACAGCAAATGCTGTCTGCTATTACTATTGTTGAGTCATCATTATTTTATGACAAATTAGGTCATTAAAGTTATATCAAATAAGCATAAAGCCAGGTTTCCAATTATAGGGAAGGTTTCCCTTAAAGAAGAAGAAATCCAGGAGCATTTAAGCAATGGCAGAAGAAAGAGTAAGTGGAAGAATGGTGCACATTAAGATATTAATGCTGAAAGGAACCTCAGGGATAATTCCTGATCTTCCTCTCCAAAACGCACCATGGAGAAAATTGAGGTCCAAAGAGGTTAAGTGGTTTATTCAAAGTATCCCCACTTTGTTATTTACAGAAATGTTAGAAGCATAAATAAATCTTTTTGTGTGTCGTAGGAAATTAGAATGGCTGGGATGGCTGGGTGTGAAAAGCCTGCTGAGAGAACAGGGAACGGCTAAGAGCAACCCTAGGGAGTAGTCTTGTTTTTCCCAGTGCTGTCCAGGACAAAATGCTCATGCATGTCATTATCTACATGGCAGAGTTTTACGCCTCTTCCTGGGTACACAGATGAACTACACTTCCCAACCCCGTTTCCCTTGGTTAAGGCCATGTGACTAAGTTATGGCCACTGGAATTTGGGCAGAAGGGGGGTGTGCCACTTCCTGACATGGCCCATATAGACCTCCTTGGCATGGTCCTCCACGCTTTCCTCCATGCTGCCCATAGAAGTGTGGGCTGAAGATGGTGAACTATAAAGAAGACCATCCTGGGCCTTTGGATGGCAGCAGGGAAAACAGCCCGACCCTGTGCACGGGATTGTCACACAAATGGGGAGTAAGGTTTCTGCATGTATGTTTAGCTACTGACAGTGCAATGCTCTGTCAACAGCAGTTAACACAATTTGACAAATACTCTCTGAAATTAATAAAACCTTAGTCTACATAAAATGTACCTGATAACTTTAAATCCTCCAGGAAGTTATGAGAAAAAGAAGGAAAATGTGATTAAACAAATAGGTAGATAAAACAGTTCTTGACAGGGAATTTTTCACCAAATGTAAGAGACAAGAGTCTGGGGATGAATCATTACACTCTCTTAGGTTCCCAACCTATGGGTTACAGTCTAGTAGAGGTTCATGAAATTATTGCACAAGGAGTAAAAATGAGCACATCAATGCAACACTGTCTTAAAAAAGGAAAAACAAAGAATATCACTGCATTATATTGAGTTCACTCGTCCATTCAGGAAACATTCATTGAAAACTTACAGTGTATTAGGTACCATAACAAGTGACAAACTTTTCCTTAAAGGGTCAAACACTAGATATTTTAGGCTGAGTGGGTCAGACAGACTCTGTTACAACTGGTTAGTCCCACTAATTTAGCATTTACAGACAACATAGAAAGGAATGGATGTGTCTATTTTCCAATAAACTTTATTAACTATGATCTCCAGTGGGCGATATACAAAGAAAAGAATGGCTGTATTCCAGTAAAAATTTAACTGAGATGCAGGCTTTCATTTGCAGACCCCTGAAAGGTTTTAATAAAGATTATCTCTAAGATTCCTTCTACTTTTACAGCACTATAATTTTAAGAATATATTTAATAAAGAAAAATTAAATAAAATTTAGAATCATGATTTTTGAGGACTACAGGGCAGACAAATCTCCTCTTGTTCAATATGAATATAAAGCTTGGTTTTAAAAATGAATTAACATGATTATCTCATTTGAAGTTATTCTAAATTATTAACTAATACATCATTCTTGAAACTATACAGATGAATTGCAACAGAGGGGAGTTATTTCATATTGTTCTGACCTATTAGAGAGAGTATTGGTATTATAAATTGATTCAACTTATTTGAAATTCAATTTCATATTAATAAAAGGAATCCATTTAAACTCAAGGCTCCCAGTGGCTCCTTTAGAAATGGCCACTAAGGATTCATTTATGTGTTTGGTTAAATATATGAAGAAATCTAAAGAGGAAAATTCCTTAAGCCCAAATGAATCTTATACATTTAATCAAGTAACAGTAACACCACCAACTGGAAGAGTGGCTTCCTCAAAACATGTGGAAGCTGAGGTTGCAATCGCCTTACCCGGCGATTTGAACCTTGACACCACTCAGGGCCAGGACATTCCTAGTTGAACGTGGAGGGGCTTCCCTGGGCATGACAGGGTTTTTGGCAGTGTCCTCCAGCCCCAGTTTTCTATCCACCAAATGCCAGTGGTAGCCTCCCCTACGTGGGGTGACAACCAAATGTTTCCAGTGGGTTCAATAGCTCCTACTTGAGCAACACTGGTTTAGAGACTGAAACTCAATTGCCCAAGCCCAAATATACAGGAAACAAAATTAACACCTATGTCAACTTTCCAGAGACTTCTCTACCACTATTGACCAGGTAGAAATTTAACAGTTCTCAATTCTGAAGCCATAGAGAGGCAGGTGGCAAATTGAAACACAGATTTCAATTTTTCTGCTTACTCCTGCAGTTGTAAGTGAGAAACAGGCTGTGAATTTCTTTTCTCTCAGTAACAAAACAATATAGAAATGGATTTTGAGCTATTTCCCTGAAGAACATTAGGAGGAGAGCGAGGTTAAATGAGCTGCAGTCCCTCTGTAATCTCAGGAGGCTGTTCAGGGAGCGTGTACGTGGGGCCATCCAGGGTACAATCCCAGATGGGCAAATGGGAATCAATCTGGAGACCAGCTGCATTTTTATATTTTTCAAAAAGCTTTGTTCTTGCAAAATAACTACTGTGATCAAGGCAAGAAGAAAAGTGATACTGAAGAGTTGAATCTGTTATTACGACGAGGAGAGACACATAACGGTAAACCACCACGTCCTCTATCAGGATGCCTGAAATGATGGGTTTCCAAGATGTGACGGCTCCATTTCAGCACACGGCAGCTGCGAGGGAATTTCCCTTATAAATGATATCACATTAATATTTGATTCCCTCCTAGTGGTTGATGAAAACCAGGTTTTATTTCTTGAAATTAAAAGTGACGCTTAGTCTTTTACTTTAATACGTTAGGCTGTTGATAAAACAAAAAGCATAGTACATATTCCAAATACAGCCATTGTTACCTTGTGGTTTATTTATTTGTGAGTATTTCTGTGGTGAAACCAAGAGATCTAACTCAAAAAGATACTGTTAACTCAGGGTAGTAGAGTATTGTGTCTTAACCCAATTCTTGCTCAAATCTTTATTGCTTTAGAAACTCACTATTGATATCTCATCCTACTAGGGAGGCAAATGCAACAAGACTTCTTTTTCTTTCTTCTTTATATTCTTTTTTTTAATATATATTTTATTGATTTTTTTTTTACAGAGAGGAAGGAAGAGGGATAGTTAGAAACATGGATGAGAGGGAAATATCGATCAGCTGCCTCCTGCACACCCCCTACTGGGGATGTGCCCACAACCAAGGTCCATGCCCTTGACCAAAATCAAACCTAGACCCTTCAGTCTGCAGTCTGGCGCTCTATCCACTGAACCAAACTGGTTAGGGCTCTTCTTTATATCCTTTTATTTATTTTTCCAGCACCATTTATTCTCCGATACCCTGTCCCAAGACTTCTGACTTGGGTTCTGTGGGTTCCAGTTCCAGAATGTTAACAACATCAGGCTTGCAGCGAGCTTTCCCATTCTGCAGTCACCCCACAAAAGCCTGTTTTTCTCAGCAGTGGCTTTCAGCACAGTTCCCCAGGCTGAGCCACAAGCATGACCATCTTTGGAAAGACAACGTGCTCTGACTCCTACTATCACACTAGCAGCTCAGCTTCCATCCTCCCCTCACCACTCTGGCAGAAATGAGAGCTGAAACCCCCTATTCTGCTCTCACTAAACAACATATTTCGGGATCACCAAATAGTCACGTGGGGACCACCTTGACCTGAGGAAGTGGGAGAGAAAAGAAGCAGTAAGGGGTATTCCGCACATTCCTCCTGTGTCCCAGCCTGTGCTGGCTCTCTACAAAAAGCAGCATGCTGAGCTTGGGACACTGAGAACAAGGAGGGGCTCCAGAATTCTGTGAAGATCACTACATTGACTTTTGAAAAAAGAAACTATTCAACATCCGCTTTCCCAGCATTAATCCTAAAACAATGTCAAGATGAGAGAAGACATTAAGGAAGAGGTTAAGTGTAGAACAGTATTGAACAGACAGGGATGTGAAAAAGGAGTGGATCAGAGTCAGGAACTTCCTAGATTGTTCTAGAAATGTCCTGTGGGGTGAGGATGCGCATGACTGTTCTTTAGGGTGCCTATTTCAGCATGTATTTCTCATTGCTCTAGTATCTGGGCTGCACAACTTACTTTCTCTTCATTTTAGGGACAAAAATATATAATTTACCCATACTCTGCTAATGGTAAGTTAGAAAAGATAAGAGGGAACATGTTGCTAAATATGAAGGGATGAAAACTTCCACAGACATTTGTCTTGAGTCTGCCACCTGCCAGATAACCTAACCTAATGGCCTGCTCTAATCTAATACTGAGGAGACAGAGAAGCACAATGCCCCTCACAGCACACATTGTGAACCTCAATGGGAGGCAGTAGGTTCGACTCAGAAGTAAGGGCTCAGAGCCTATAAAAGGCATCCAAGGGCCATCAGCCAAAAGAGACTCAGGAAGCGTTACAAAGAGGGGAACAGGCTAACATGAGACTCAGGATGGGCCATCTTTTTCTAGATTGAGAAGAAGGTAGGGTCGACATGTTTCCGGGAAAGAGGACAGCAAGAGCAAATTCTTAAAGTTGGGAAATAACCTGCAAGTTTGGGGTGTTGTAAGCAGCATAGACACAAGGGGAAAGCGTTCCACGGTGGTGCAGGTGACAGAAACAGGCAAGGCCACTGGAACGCTGGGCAGAGGGTACCACTGAGTCTCAGTTCGGATGCTCTCCAATTTTGCCCATTGCCTGTTCTCCCTGGACTCAGTTTCCTCATTTTCCCATGTTTAGAGAAAAAGTTCTATTTTGGGAGAGAGAAGAGGAAGGATAAAATCATTAGCCTGAGATATCCAAATCAATCCAGATGCTCCCTGGCAAAAAATAACATTTTTAAAACACAACCAAAGGCATCCAAGTCATAAATGTGTCTGTTACTCATGATCTAGAATTCTACTGTACAACTGGGTCGCACTTAACCACCCTGAGCCTTCAAACGCTGGCTAGTCCAAATAGGAATATGCTCTGAGAGTAACACACACCAGAGTTCGAAGACTTACTACAAAAAGAAAAAGGGAATATAGTATCTCAATTTCTTCTAATGTTATGGGTGCATGTTGAAATGATTTTGATATGACCTCAGTAAAATACATTATTAAAAATAATTTTCCTGCACACTTGTACATTCAATGTGACCACCACCAGGTAATCTTAAATTAGCAATGAGACTCACATGATGTTTCCACTGGACAGAGCCCCTTCTAACGCCAGTGCAGTCCTTTCTTCATCGGTGTGCCTACTTTTTCTTGTCAGCCTTGAAAACAGTCATGTAAACTAAACTAAAATATTCATAGATATCAACAAGATAACTTTATTGGAGACATGTAAGAAAAAACCAGTCTGATGGGAAGAACTGCCAGCTTTATCTCTCTCCACAGTGAGCAGACCGGAAGCTACCAAAAAGCATACACAACCAAAAACTGTGAAAGGACAGTTGTGCAGTTAGCACCAATATTATTAGGACTGATTGATGTGCGATACCTGTTGTTAAGGCTGGGTTATCAAAGCAATCGTTCAGAAAGCCCCTGTCCTCTTGTTGGGCTCTCTGTCATAGACTCTCATCCCTGACTGGGTGTGATGCTGATGGATTTTCCATACTTCAAGAACAGTAATCTAGACCTGACTCCCACCACAGGCAGTCATGACAATGGGAAGCAAGAATGGAAAAAGCAGTTTCCCTTTCTCCACAATTACATCATACATGGGCTAATGGCAAGTGCATCTCCCAATTTTTTGCATCTATTTTGAAATAACATCAAGAAAAACTGCAAGCAAAGGACAATGGACTCATAAACTACTCACCCAGACTTTTAGATTTCCCCTATTAACTTATTTTATTTTCATTCATAGTTTGCATTCAGTATTGTTTTGAATCAATACCCCTATTAACTTTTAATCACATTTGCTTTATCATTCTTTCTGCCGATTGTATGTGTATTATATATACCACATACACACATTATAATTATTAAAATCATTACAGAAAAAGTTGCAGAAATGATACCTTTTACCCTCTACTTATCTTAGTAGGTTTTTTTCCAAAGAATAAGCACATTCTCCTACATAATAACCACAATACAGGTATCAAAATCAATAAATCAATATTAATACATTTCTACTATCCTATCTACAATCCTATCCTAATATTTTGGCAGTTGTCCTGGTAGTATTCTTTATAGCATAAATATTCTTTTTTTTCTGTTAAAAGATGCAATTTGGATCAAGTGCTTCATTTAATTATCAGGTCAATTTTTTCTCTTTTTTGATGGAATAAGTCTTCTTTTCAAGTCTTTCATGACTTGGTGATTTTTGAACAGTAGAAGCAAGTATTTTGTAGAATGCCCCCTCAGTTTTGGTTAGTGTGGTGGTTCCTCATAGTGAAATTGGTTAAAGTTTTTGGCTATGGAAATCTTGCTGTGTCCTTCTCAGTGACTGAATCAGGAGGTTTCTACCAGCTCTTTGTCCCATTACAGTGAAGGTACCCTCAACTAAGTGGTTAAGGTGAGATTGACCAGGTTTTTTACTATCAAGTCACAAGTTTTCCTCTTATAATTAATAAAGTATTTTATAGGTGAATACTCTGAGAATATATGGATACCTTGGTCATCATCAAACTCTCACCCATAAACTTCAGCATTCATTTTGGCAGTTTACAATAAGAAAGAGCAGCCCCTTCTGCCTCAGTAGGTAATTCGTTCACTTATTTTTTATGTTATTATTCATGGATTCTTAATTTATTCAATGTGTTATAATCTGATACCATCATTATTAATTTCAGCAATCAACTTGCCCCAGAGTTCCTCCGTGAGTCCTGTTTAAGCTGGTCCCTAGCTCCCTTCAACATGCTTTCCTCATTCTCTGAATATGTCCTTAATTTCTGGAGCAACAAAATCTTCCAGGCTTAGCTGATACTTTCGTTATCTGAGCCCCAGAACCAGCTACTTTCATCAGAAATTTTGGTTTATTTCAGCGGAGAATGAGATTAGGAAATTGACTCCTGTATATTCAGTGTGTCCATTGCTACTTTCTAGACCCTGTAAACCAAGAGAGCTAGGAAATTAGGAAACCCATGAATATACTTGCACACACACATATCTGCATATCCTACTTTTTAAAAATATATTTTTTTATTTATTTCAGAGAAGAAGGGAGAGAGAGAGAGAAATAGAAACATCAATGATTAGAGATGTTTCTATCTCCTGCATACCCCATACTAGGGATCAAGCCCACAAACCAAACATATGCTCTACCCAGGAATCGAACCATGATTTCTAGGTTCATAGGTAGATGCTCAATCACTGAGCCACACTGGCCAGGCTGTACATCCTACTGAAACACACACTATACATGAGAATCACAATGAGCATAATATGCCATTCCCATCTACTGAAAAGCCTACATTTCTTTATAAGAAAGATTATTTAAAAATTAGAACTTTAAAACAGTATATTGGTTAAACTGCTGACCATTCTGAGTTATTATTAATATGCTATAATTTTACCAACCAATACACTCATTTAAAGACTTTAGTTATATACTAAATTGCAATGGAAAGACAATTCATTGCCCAGTGCAATGAAACAATTAGGATAATAATTTAAAAAACATAAGCTATTAACATTTGTTCAAAAAGCACTGTGCCTTATCTCTTGTGAATGCTTTACTTCATTTAACCTTGGCAGTGACAGTATGGAGGAGGGAGTGTTTTGTGGCAATTTCACAGATGAGGAAACCCACCAGAGCTGGGAGTCATGGAGCTAGACCCACAAGTCTACCACCTTCAAAGCCCTTGCATTTTACCAAGATCAGCTGTGCTTGTGGGACCGGCTTATTTCAGCACTGGTAATTAAAGTTTTCTGTATGACTGTTAACACCAGCATCACAAAGAAAAGAAAATGATATAACTTCTTTCCAATAATTTCATAGAACTCCAGCACATGCAAGTTGTATTAAAACTGGTTGAGGAACCACTTCCAAATTACACGGCCCCAGAATTCTGCCATGTCCACAGGGAGTTCTAGAACCTTGCTGAAGATGAAGGAGACATCTGTGCCCTAACCTTCTCCCCTCCAAGGAGACCCTGGTCATCAGACATGTCTAAAAGATGGGCCTTGGTGGTTCACCTCCAACAATAAAACAAATATTCCATTCAGACATAAGAGTCACATGCTCCTTCTTTAAACCATGAACACAGATGTAGGTACATTGTAATTTTAGGTAGCATCACTTATTCTAATTCTTTGCTATAGGTAGTTTTCAGCACATGTGTTCATAGTTATTTCATTATAAAGAGGAAAGAATGATTTTTTAAGAGGGTTGATTTTTATGAGAATATGATGGCTGAAAGCATTAAACTAATCAATGATTATTCCAACTGGGGCAGAACAGGACACCGCCAGACACTGAGGAAGTGTCCTTTAAATTATCTATCATTTGAAGAAGAGAAAGTCAGATGGTGCCCTTGAAAGGAAGGTGAACTCACAGCGGGAAAGGGGGGACAATTGTGAATCAAAGCAGGTGGTGACTCATATCAAGCAAGGCAGCCAAGAGCCCTGTGGCCTGACCTCCAGATGCAATGCATCCCTGCACAGCCCCAATTAATACCTTTACACACATCTGCCTTCACACCCTCGGACAGTGAGCTAATTGGGATGGAAAAGGAAAGCTTGAGGAATATAAATTGCACCTACCTGGATCAGAGACAAATCGTCAAGCTGTAACCTGAAGAGGTAGTTTCTGCAAAAGATAAAAAGAGAGTTTTATTTTTAATAAGTCCAAAAAAAAAGCAACAGTTCATAAAAAATCATAAGAACAAAGAAATAAATTAAAAAACACCTTCATGAATTTTGGTTTTCAAAGCATCCTCCTGCTAAGAATGAGTGTAGCACAGTTTTCCTTGGACGTCGGAGTAATGTGACAAACACACATTTAAGATAGGTGAGAATGTTAAGGCACACGGTGTGTGTGTGTGCGTGTGTGAGACTCAGCTAAGTCTACATTACTATTGGCTCCCTGGATCTATGTGAAATGGACAAAAGGACATGGGCCTTGGATTCTGAAACTGAAGATGATAGAAAACCATTCTTCACCAGTCTTCATTCTTATAGGTTGCCTACACTAGGTTTTATCATGAAAATGTGTCCAGGTTTTGAATTCAGCAATGCTCTGAGTAGTAGAGTGCTCTGTCTTGTTAGATATAGTTAGTGGATCATAAGTTTAGAAGCAGAAACTTTGTCCAGCATCAAGGGCTTGAAAGAGTCAGCCCTATCTTTCCAAGTGTGAAACAGGAAATTGGAGAGAAGGAAACTATCAGCTTTCAATGGTGAATGGGGAGAACAGTGAAGTAAATATGCAGTCGCAGCCAGCAGAGCATGAGATGGGGGGTTTGCTGGGGACTGTATGTTTGGGTCACATTAGGCTTTGCATTAGGCTTTGGACCCTAGTGCTGTGGCTTTTAGAATGAACAGATGGACCTCCCTGTGAGATGTCTCAGCCTCTAACTCATGTCATGAAGTAATGCACGCAGATGAGAAGCTGGAGTGCAGGAGCAGCACTCTGGGGATGAATGGAGGAGAAAGTCAGCCCAGGTGCAAACAATAAAGCCAGGAAAAATTGGCATCCTATCTAATAAAAAGGGAATATACTAACTGACCCTTACACCATCACAAAGATGGTGGTGTCCACAGCCAAAAAGGGGAGAATATGCTAATTGCCTCACCCTCAAAGATGGCAGAGCCCACAGCCAATAAGGAAGGAATAGGCTAATTGACTGCCACGCTCTCAAAGATGGTAGCACCCACAGCCACAAGATGGCCAGCAGGGGAGGGAAGTTGTGGGCAATCAGGCCAGCAAGGGAGAGCATTTGGAGGAAACCAGGCCTGCAGGGGAGGGCACTTGGGATGACCAGGCTGGCAGGGGAGGGTAGTTAGGGGTGACTGGGCTGACAGGGGAGGGCAGTTGGAGGCAACCAGGCCAGCAGGGGAGCAGTTAAGCGTCTATCAGGCTAACAGGGGAATGGTTAGGGGGTGATCAGGCTAGCAGGCAGAAGTGGGTAGGAGCAATCGGCAGGCAGGCAGGCAGGCGAGTTGTTGGGAGCCAGCAGTCCTGGATTGTGAGGGGAATGTTCGAATGCCAGTTTAGGCCCAATCGGTTTAGGACATCCTTGGAGAGGTCCCAGATTGGAGAGGGTCCAGGCTGGGCTGAGGGACAACCCCCTTCCTCATGCATGAATTTCCTATACCTGGCCTCTAGTATAGTAATGAAAAGTAGGCCCCAAGAATGCAGGATGGTGGGGAGAAGTCCCAGTGAAACTGAGGTTAAGTTATAATGGTTTGGTCCAAAGTTGTGTGTGTATATATACCAAATTTTCCCAATACCAGTAAGAAAGAATTGTAGATTACTTTAACGATATGGGGAGGTAGGTAGATGTCAGAAGCAGACATGTTGTCCCAGTAGAAATAAGAAGTGACCATCGAGTTAGGCCAAAGGCCAAGCCTACAGGACCAAACGACGGGCCTACGGTGAGGCTAGAGATGGGGAAGACAACGCAGTAGGGAAGCTGACATCCAACAGCATGAATGCACACTGCTTGAGGGAGAAACAGACTAAGATCCCTTTCAGGGTGGTCTCACGCATCCCAGAGATCAACCCCTGGGCACTCGGATTTCTCACAATCTGTCCCCTGCCATGGGGGCACTGCCATCCTGCACTCAGTGAAAACTGCCTCCTCCAAACACTACAATGGCCTCTTTGCCACATTCTTTGTGTCTCTCCAATTTAACCTCTGAAACTAACCCCGGGCACATTGCTGGCACATGCCACAAAGCCATCTGGGAAAACTTCCTCTCGCTTCCTTACAGTTGACTCCTAGCACATTATGAAGAACACATTACTGCATCAGAGCCTGCCTGTTTGTTTGTTTGTTTGTTTGTTTGTTTTTATTGATTTCAGAGAGGGGGAGAGAAAGAGAAACATCAATGATGAGAGAGAAACATTGATCGGCTGCCTCCTGCAGGCCCTGAATGAGGCTAGAGCCCACAACATGGGCATGTGCCCTTGCTGGGAACTGAACCTGGGACCCTGCAGTCCGTAGGCCAATGCTCTATCTGCTGAGCCAAACCGGCTAGGGCAAGAGTCTATTTTTATTTAGTCAGGCACCATGGAGAGGCAAGGCTTCCAACAGATACGCCTCCCTGCAGGGAAAGGATGGTGAACTCAATGCACACATGGAAGATTGCAGACCAGCTGCCTGGTAGGTGCCCCTGGAGGCCAGCTTGCATTTGAAGAGCTGCCAAGATCTCGCTGATGGGAAACAGAGATGAGCGGAACTCTGGTAAGAAATGTTAGAAGTCTATACACACAAAGAGAAAAGTCTCAGGTGCCGAGTATACAAGTGGCACCAGAGGCAATCATTAGCCATCAGGCAGTACCAGGGTGCCTGATCCTGACCCCCAGGCTGGTTTTCTAAGTGGCTTCCTGGAAATAGGAAGCAGACAGTGGTCATTGACCCTCTGTTTCAAGAGACAGCATTGCATAGCGGTTGAGAATATTTGTGCAAAAGCCAAAGCTCTACTACCATCCAACCTCAGGAAGGAAGCTGCAGCACTGTGTGCCTCAGTCTTCCCATCTGTAGAATGGAGCCCACAGTCAAAGCTGCCCCCTGGGGTGGTTGGGAGGTTTAAATCCAAAGAAAACACTTAGAATGGTATCTGACACATTGTAAAAATGCAATTAATATAATTACTGCTAGACAGCTTATAAATATATCAAAATTTCTAGGCACAATGAAATTCTCAGCATATTCTCCATGGCTGGATTTTCCAAGAGAAAAAAAAAGACCCAGTCATCACACTCTTTCCAACTCATTGGCTCTGTTAATATTCCTGTAAAAGAAACCATGCACACGTTCACTCAATGAATTACCTGAGGCCTTTGATGATATTACAAGGCCATCCACTGCCCTCCCTCCTTCTCCTCTCTCTCTCTCTCTCTCTCTCTCTCTCTCTCTCTCTCTCTCTCTCTCTCACACCCACACACACACACACACACACACACACAATTGTATCCATTACTGGAAACTTTTGAGAAAGGCAGCTCTCATACCCAAAGGAAGAGCAAAACGTCCCTTGACGTCACTGAGGAAAGAGGACAGTAGTGTCCCTGCTGTTCTGCAGAGCTCTGGGAAGGCCAGCTGGAGAGAAGCATGCAAGGTCTTCTCTGCTTGAAGAGAGGATTGGTGAAGGCACAGAGATCATTCTCCGAAACCCCTGGGTCCAGTTCTCAGGTGTTTTCCATAGGAGAAGCGCTACACCCTTAATATTTGAGTCTTCCCAACATTTATCTTAAATATCCTAACCCCCAAAGGTGATGGTATTAGGACATAGGGACTTTGAGAGGTGCATTATTACCCCCATAAACACGACTCCAGAGACATCCTGAGCCCTGTCCACTATGTGAGGACTCAAAGCTAGATGCTGGCCATCAGCCACCCAGAAGCAGGCCCTCACCAAATCTCCCCATGCTGCTACCCTGATCTGGGAATGTCAGCTTTCAGATGCATGAGAAGTGAATTTCTGTTGTTTATAAGCTGCCCAGTCAGTGATACTTTGATACAGTAGCTCGAATGGACTAAGACAGGAAGACACTGATTTATGATGACAACCATGCCACATCTCAGTCTACAGCTCCCAGGCAAACCTAACTCTGCTGACCATCTTTTTTCTGCCCCTCAGGTCCCCACTGTCTATAAAAGTACCACTCTCCACCCCTATACTTTACCAGTGATTTTAACTATTTACTCTTCATTCACTAAACAGCTGAGAACTATGGTGCCATCACAACCATCTCATCAGTAATAAATCAGGATGGTAGAGGCATTTAATAGGTGAATGGAAGGGGCAGAGAGGAGGAGCGTGCTTATTAGGAAAAATATCACAGTAATAATGAGAGAATATCACTGCAAGCACCACCTCCACCATCATCTGAATGAAGAAAAGCATCAGAAATTTGAACTTTTTCTTTGATATCTTCTGGATTATAAGATGCAAATTGGTAATTTTTAAAACTCTTCCTCAATTATTTTTTAATCTAGTAAAAATCAATGAATTCAAGAATTTCAGGGCTGGGTTGTCATTAGAGAGAATAAACCCTTCATTTGTAGATCGAGAAACTTCTCCAAATTAAGCTGTGCAGTATGATATATCTAAGATTATTAGGAATCAGAGAAAATCCTAGGGTTGTGCTATGTGGCCTCACCAGTCATCCAATGTACCCTTTCTAATTCACTGGCACTAAACAAAGAGAGAGAGAGAGAGAGAGAGAGAGAGAGAGAGAGAGAGAGAGAGAGAGAGAGAGAGAGAGAAATAGTTCTTACATTACAACTATTTCATGCCTTCATTATTCAGTCACCAATACACTTTTGAGATGATTCAAGGCTTAGCACTGCTTGCTAATGAAAAGCTTTTGATTCTCTAGGTCATTGATTCTCACTTCTGGAACTGTGATCTCACTGTGACATATGTGTCTGCTCACCTCATTAAGAGAATGTAAATCCTGCTGGTCTGGATGATTAGTTGGTGCTTCCTTTGGTCCTCCTATTTTTCATAAATTCTCCCTGAAACTGTCCACCCATACTTATTTTAAGAGTGCCCAAGTTTCTTCATTTGTACAATGAAAGACTATGCAATATTCAAGTAACACAAATTCCTAGAAGCCCGTGACCATTTTTCAATGTATGAAATGATCCTTAGAGTTGGATGATGATGTGGCCTTCTTACGGAAGACTTTTAAAGACTTAGCATGGTATGTTTTGATAAATTCCTGGGAAATGCTTTTCGAGTGTTTGTATCATTTGCAAATGAGGTCTATATTTTAACACAATCTTAACTAAAATCTCAGCATATAAAAATGAAAGGTAAATCTTTACTAGTAAAAATGTATTCAATAAGTAGTTACCTATAACATTTGTTAATCATAAAGTCAGTTGGTTACAACTGACTGAAAATTTTTGAAAGTGGAATTAGTAGATCTGTAAGCTTTCAGAGCCTTAATATGTATTTAAGGTCTATTTTTATGTTGGTTGGTTACATTTTTGTTGCTCTTTTTTTATTTATTTAATTTTGGAGACAAAGAATTTGTAGATGTTTTCAAATACTTATTTAATACATGACTGTGGTCTACACAAACACTCCCCCCCAAGAAAACAATTTAATGCCTTGCTGGATCTTTCCATATTAGGAATATGTAATATTATATATGTCAGTATTCACTTTATCCATCATAATTTTCAGTGATTTAAGAAATATTCTAAAAGATGAAATAAAAGTGAAACATTTGTGGAATTCCCTAGTCTCGCTGAAATCTAAGAATCTGACAAAAGACCAGGGTGGATTCTACTATTCTCAAACCTCTTTCCTCAAACTATTTGGCTCTAAGTCCAAGTGTGTTTTTGCTGTTGGAAAAATTCCAATCCAGCTAGCAAGATGAGAGCCCCACAATCTCCCCAGACAGCTTGACCTGCGAGAGTTTAGGTCAACGACCTACAAAGTTAAAGGTTACAAAAAGAAAGAAAATTTTCTAAAGGGAATTAAAAAAATTGATATTACCAGACGTGGGGCCACTCACACAGTAAAGAAGATCTACGGTGCCCTGCAAGTGGCTATCCTCCAGGGTGTTACCAAAGAGGCAACCTCTTTATCTTGCTATTGTGAGCTCACAGAGGAGGCAAAACCACATATGTGAGGTTCACGAGAAAGGCTACCAACCTTTCCCACATGAAGGAGTAATGCTGCTGGCTCCCCGCCAACAGGGAACGCTAACCAAATGTTTC